>JAMKCH010006172.1:0-78808 GCA_023653785.1 Ophioderma brevispina
TTAGATTGATAACAGTTTGTATTGGAGTTTGTAGCCGGGGGGGGGACACTGGTATTCAAAGGTGGATATGATGCTGAACAAGACACGCGTAAAAAGGGTGTCTTTTTTTCCCAACAGGCGATGTACGCGCGCACATCGTTTAGGTGCATCACAGCAAAAATATTGAAAAAAGGTATTTTTTTCGTAATCCTGAATGCCATGTTATATCTCATTAGCAGGATCAAAATCATCTAACATATTGGTAAATCGGACTTGGAAGTAAAGCAAAGCAAGATATCTAAGGTATTTACATTTCAATGCAATGCGTACTTGTTGAGGGTATCAAAACAGATAAAAATACTTGTTTAGGTATGTTTTAGCTTGTGTTTTTAGCGGGTGAAAATAGTGTTAGGGTGCATTTTTGAAAGTCCATGTCCAAGTATCATATCCACCCAGCCTTTGATACAAGTGGCCCCCGGTTTTAGGTTTTAGGCGAAAACCGCAACCTTGTTTTGAATTTGAACTTACCTGCTATCGTAAGCGTTCTCCATGCTTTGACTTTCTGCGTTCACGACAGAAACTACTAAATCATCATCTTAATACAAAAGACGGTGTATATGGCTATCACTCAGGTGTGATCTAATACATTGGTAAGCATTCCACATATGTAAAAAACATAGGTTCAGAAAAATTGGGGCGCTTCTTTCTGGAAATCTCCTCATGTCTCTTTAACTCGGCCCAGGTGAGCAATGTAGCCAATTGTGGTGGTGAGTGGTCCAACTACTTGTTTCCAGTTGTAGCTTGTACCTCCCAAGACAGAATAAGTGATCTTAAAGGCGAATAATTGTAGACTATTATGTACGTGTTTGAAAGTGAGAGTATATACCCGATCAACTTATCCTGATCCTTGCAGACTTCCGATTTTGAACACCAACAATGTTATCAACCATACTGACAATTTTTCACGGTATCATGGTATGCGAAATACACCCCAGAAAAGTGAGTCCACTTCAGCGTCGAATTAAGGGCAATTGGCCATTGGCATTCGGTTATGAGGTCACAGGTCAACTAAGTGGGCAATTTACAAAGTACACATAAAGTTAGGAAATATAACAAACTCTGCTTTACGTCCAAATGAGTAAAAAAGTCAACAGGGACGTGCTGTACAATGGCTAATAAAGGATATGTAGATCAAATAGGTCAAGGGATAAATTCTTTTTTACAGGCGTCAAATTTTTCATAACGCCCCACATAATTGAAGTAAAAAGGTACAGCCCGTCTCTCTTTTGAAGCGATTGGGCCTTAACTGGTATTACGTCATAGCATTAAAAAAAACAAAAGGTCATAGATATAGCAAAATAACTTTCAACTTTTCAGATAAGTATAACCAGGGCCTCCTGTGCTTTTGAATTAAGGAGTATTTTATAGGTCCCTTTGACCTATTTTAACCTATATTTGTTAATTAGGCTTCCTAAGGATACTGACAAGATACATTACCCTTTGTTGGTCCTCAAGGAAGAAAATGTGACATTTTATATCTTTCTCTGGGCGTTTTAGAACAGTAGTTCCCTTACATTTAACCTGTTACTCTCAGTACCTGCATTGCCCAAGGGGAAAAAGGGTCGCACCGACTGGATTCTTCACCATACACCTTGGCCCTCTACACTTTCAGCACTAAAATTTCGTACCCACTTGACCCTTCTCTCCAGTTCTCTCCGACTAATCAGTACACTTTATAAGAATGAATTATAATAATCTGAATCTTGCGAAAGAGGGGAATCCATATTCCCCATAATCCACTAAGAACGTTCACGTAAACATATAAATGGATATTACTGTGCCCTTATAGACGAGACCATTTTGGGTACAGTGCTGAATCAGATGATGCGTGCAGCACACAACGGATTTATATTAATCTTTCCCTGGAGAGGCCAGCGCACACATTGTTGAAAAAACCCCATATGCGCTAGGCCGGATTCGACCCGGCGACCTCCGTACCTAACCAACTGAGGTCCACAATAGCTGGTTGATAGACAAGCTTATATATCATCATAGTTGTTTTAGGTCCGGAGGTCGCCGGGTCCTATCCGGCCAAGCGCATATGGGGTTTTCACACTTTGTGCGCTGGTCATCTCCAGGAAAGATTAAATATAAACCATCCCGTCTACCTGGAGACCTAAGTATTAAATTTCAAAGCACACAACGGAGTACACAATAAACAGCATGGGCGAGCGTTGGACTCTCTATTCCGTAGAACACTTGTCCTTTACAAATTTTGAAACGTGTCGCAATCCCCTGTAATTTGTAAAAACGCCTTTTCGAAGACCAACTGAAATGTAGACGAGTTCGGACACAAGATGACACGAGGTTTCGGTAGTGTGTGTTGTGTGGTCTCGCACGTGTATGACGCGAGTACGTCCATGCGCCGTGTGGGTGTGCCGATGGGGTGGTATTATTTTGTCTAAAAATCTTGCAACTTTTGCATAAATTTACGATGACTTTTAACGTTTTTTTCTCGTGAAATTTTATTCAACTACATATATTCAGGAGAACATAAGTTCGACGATTTTAACGGAATGAAATGCAATCTGAATAAATCAAATGACATGGTGACACGAATCTTTCAAAATGTCTTTTCTGAGAGGTATCGCATCTGATAATTTTGCGTTCTGTTGGCGTGATTTTGGAGGGAAATCCCCGTTGAACTGATATAAGAAATAAAAAAAACTATAACGCACCTACACCCCCCCCAAAAAAGCTTAATTCAAACATTGACCCCAAGAAGATGCTAATAGATGTTAAAAAAAGTGTCGATGGCATGGTGACACGATTTATTCGTGTCGAGGCGTGATAATCTGCGTCCTGTTGCGTGATTTGGAAGGGGGTTTCCATTGACGTATGAAATGAAAAGGGAGGGAGGGGAACGTACGTTATAGTGTTTGGTTTGGTCTGCAATGAACAGTTTCCCCGTAGGATATTTGTGCTAAAATTGATTTTCTTGCTGTTTTGCATATCAATAGAGGAACCAGAACATGATGGGGTGCACATTTTGCAAACTGCTTCCCCCTTCTTCAAGGGGGGGGGGGGGTTCCACAGGGGAAAATTTGAAATCGAGTCAAATGGGTTTTAATGTACACTAAAGCGTTCTTCTCCTCATAAGGATTTAAAACAAAAGTATATATTTGCCTATAGGTTCCAACCCATAGTTTAAAGCGCTTAGCCCCATAATGGTTAAGGTCATCCTGGGTTTAAAATTTACCAATGCTCAATTTTGTGAAACTGGGATAAGTTGTTGCATTGTCTCATAGGATCCACAATGTATTATTTTACAGTATTGACATTGGTTGGATAATTACATAGTAAAAGAGTCTACATGGTCGGGGGGGGGGGGGGAGGGGCACCAAACTTTCCCTGTATATTGCATGGTGATATCACCAAATCAGTTACAATGCTTTTTCTATGTCAGTATACGAGAAAAAATCATTATATAAATATTATAAAACGTAGAAAACAGCCCCAAAAATAAAAATTTAATACTTTCTGAGCCGTGGTTCGAAGCTCAGCATCTTTGGTATTGTTACAATGGCCTTTGGTTCGATTGTTACTTTGTCTTTTGATCCAAGATGGTCGTTCAAATGGCCACCAGAGTGTTTGAAATTTTGCAGATTAACCCCACCTCACCCTCACTGCTGTGTCATCATGTTGGATTTATCCTCTTCAAGTGTACATCCATTTCTTGTGCTTTTCTTGTCCATGTTTTAATATCATGTCGTCATCTCCTCTTCTGCCTTCTCCTCCATTTTCTAGTTCTTGGTTGCCAATCTGTATTCCTTTTTGTCCAGCGGTTATCTTGTCTCTTGCAATATATGGCCAGCCCGTCTCCATTTAGCTGTCTGCAATCGTTTTTTTGAAGACAATCTATGATTTGTGTTCTTTCTGTACCCTGATTATCCACATATCCAATATACCAGGAAAATCTTCTCAAGAAATAAGTTGCTTTTTCGGAGCAGTCCTGCAGATAACGTTGTCCAGCAGTTCCATCTGACCAGGTTCTATAGGTCCCTGACGACACAAAAATTCAGCAGGCCACAAAGATTCATAAGTTTCAACGGTCGTATGTTATGTCACCCTTTTAGGACTATAACGGAATCCTTTGTTGAATCTAAAACTGAAGCTCTTTCGTCCTCCAAGTTGCACAAAAATAGCTTTTATTTTATTCAGCTCTTGTGGTATCTAAAATATCAATTGGGTATACGGCACCAACTACCATCACTAGAATCAATTAGACTAGTAAGATCTATATCAACAAAATAGACTTTATAATTATTTCACAACTTTCCCCTAGATCTAAAAATAGCTATTACAGCAGCATCATGCATAAACATAGCCTAATACTGCCCAATTGGATCACACACCAATTACATCATAGGCATTACATCATCTTAAATCAATGGACATCACCGGAACTACTAATAATATGCAATCTTTGTTTTTGCAACACAGATATGAAAAAAACTCTATTTATATATAATTGTCCCTCCAAAACTTGGTGTAAACACCTTACATCATCCTTCCTTGGGGGAATTCCATTTCTTCTTACATGGTTAAATACGGTACTTTCTCTGCCAGGTATCTTTTCTCAAGGTAAAATAGAGAAATCAAATAAAATTACTGTTTTTAATCACAAATGACATTGTTTTTTTCAGCCTACCTTCTCTGGCCATGTATTTTGTCTTGCCATTCTGACTTGACATCCTGTTTTCTTGCTCTCAGTTTTTCAGTTTCATTCAACCGATTTCCACATCCTTTACTGAGTTTGTTGTCAGAGCCACATCATCTGCAAATCTTAAGTCTGTTAGGCATTCTCCATCGATGTTAACATCCCTTTCATCTCTATCCAATTTCTTGAAGATATCTTCATAGCAGCTGTGAGGATTTTGGGTGAAATTGTATCTACCTGGCGCCACTCCTCTGTTATTTATATTGTGCCGTGGAACCATCACATGTGAACCTTATTTTTTGGGAGGGCGAGTTGATGTAGCGATATATTCGCTCCACCTTTCACAATGCGTCCGATGGTCCTTGGGACTCTCAAGTCCGCCTAAACGTGAATAATAGGGTATACTTGATTCACGACTCTTCATGCAACATTAGTATCACACTTTATTCCGTTGTCGTCTATGATCCTGACTATGGCTCCATCGCACTATCTTTACACCGGTTTCGATCCCCGGTCGAGCCATTGTCGTATGTCGATCCATACTCATCTTCCTAGGTTTTCTCCGAAAATTCGGTTTAATCTTTACGCATGTATGTAAATACTCCTTCCCATAAATTTCCCCCCGTTTTCTGGAGGCGTCGAATGTCAAGTAATTGCCATAGGCTTCCCTTCACATTCAATGCATATAACAATATTGGGTTTTGCTTGAAATGCCGAATGTTATAATTAAATAAATTTAAGGCCAGGCGAGAGCTAGCAGAGTATGAATTAAACCGATGGGGTATATTTTACTATTCAGTAAACAGATATGGCAAATATTTGCATAATTTCATTATACCCTTCGCACATTGATGCTATATCCATAATGCTTTATTAACGGAATAAACGAATAGAGTAGGTGCAGAGGTATAATGTAATTAGGTCCATAAATTAATGTGAATTGTATGCAGATATGGGTTTATAATTGACGCGAACTCTCGTCTTAGATGCAAACGACAAATATGAGTGCATTTAAATTTGAGGTGGTTCGTTATTTTAAATACAATCCAGATCAGAAACATTATAAGGCTAGTGAAATTGAATTTATACCCTCCCAATTGCAATAGACATGTGTTTTTGTCAATCTGATAACAGTCTCATAGAATATATATCAACTCTCACCAACTGGAAAAAGGGTGAATAACTGCAAACATCGGGTAAGTTTTTGTACAGAGGGTCAAAAATAAAAGTTTCTCATTAGGTTTCTTTATATCTAACAGGTATTATTCATGTTTGTCATGTTATGCTGATTAAAATATTATGTTATATTACCCTCAAAATTTTGATTAAAATATTATTTCTCAATTTTATTTGAGAAAAATTTCTCACGGGAAAAGTCTTTGTTTATGATAAAAACAAGAGCAGGGAATTCCTCTAGTTTGTTTTATCAAGGTGACTGTTTAGATTGCAATAGGGGAAGTGGGGAATTCCCCAAGATGTAAACTTAGAAACTGAGTCAAACTTGGTTTATTGCATTGATTCAAAACATGTTGAAATAGGTAATTCCCGCGATATGTTTATTTGCAAGTGGATGTAATTCCGATGATGTAATTTTAATGTGAATTCCAATTGGTCAGCTATTCAAGGTTATGTGTATGCATGATTCTGTGGTAATATCATTTTAAGACTTGGGGAACTTGTGAAGTCAGTATATAATGGAGATTTGAGTTAAGTCTCGCGCCAGCATTGTAAAGGAGCTATACAGATGGTTATCAGCTAGTTTTACATCTCCATAATGGTAGATTTGTGTTAATATTTAAGTGCATGATTGATTATTACTTGGAGACCGTCCCAACAAAACACAAAAAAAAAAAAAGGAAGACAGCCCCTGAGCGTAAAGCTAATAAACTGTCTGCCTTCGTCTTTTAAGCCAAGAGCTTAGTTTTGGTAATCAAAAGGTTATTCCGTTGTTGGTCTAACGAGGACATTAGCGACTGATGGTGGTATAATACCTGGACTGTATGGCAGATTATTAGTGTCGTCGATGGTAAAACCCCGTCGTCTTGAACTGCTGGACAAAATTAATCTTCAGGACTGAGATTAAGATTCCCATGGAATATTATTACCTAAGGAGTTTTATGTAACTTATGCGCTGTCATTTTGGAGTCTCGCTGTGAGGACAATCATCGTTGAACGCCACGCTTCTTGTGGACATTAATAGTGACATTCTTGTTTACAAGTATACATCTTATAACAACGGGGGAGGGGGGGGGATAACTTGTTTTTTTCAGGTAGAGATGGCAGCTCCGGTTTCCTGAATTTGGGGCTTGGAACTGATTTTGTCTTGCAAAGTAGGGACTTAGGAACTGATTTTTTGCAAAAATTTACAGGCTTTTGGAACTGAAATTTGGCTAAAATATAGCTTCTGAGGCAAAAATCCGTCCAAAAGGGGCCCTTTGGAATTATGCTTCAACTTGGACCTTATTGGACCCTTAAGAACTGCTGGAGAGGCGCGAACTGGGGTCTTAAAAGGACGCACCCCGGGCCGCACTACCCTTATTTCTTTCGTATCAGTGTGTGCCCCCAATAGCAAACACAGACGACTTTCCCTACAGGAACATAAATGGTCTATAGATGATTGAAAATTGGGATAATCAACTATATAGACTGGTCCGGATTCCTGCTATTCAGTGAAGGCACCAGACATTGTACCCATCTCTGGCTAGATCATAATTTTGAGAACCAATGTGTTTTGGACACGATAAGAAGAATAATTTCAGGAACGATTAATGCTGTGGGCAAATAATCCTGCGGTAGGTCCCCCATAGACCTTGCAAAATGTTTTGATGGTTTCTGACTTTCTGGGCAATATTGACTGGCCGATTCCATCTAAATGCATAATGCAATTTTATCATCCTCTATCATTTTGAGAGAGAGAAGGAGATAAATTAACTGGAATTTTGTGTTTGCACGACAGGCAAAAACTGTTCACGTTCTCATGGGGAAACATATATATTGAATCCGATTGGTAAAATTGCTTTCAAATTGTTTCGTATGGAAATGTTACAACAGTAATATACATTTACACTATGTTAATCAGCTCAATTTATCTAAAGTTCGTTCCTACCTCGCTGCAGCTGCACTGTGCGTGCAGTGCGATATATCGATCACTTCTGCAGCAACTCAACGACCTGCTTGCAGCTGCACTTAAAAGAATTAACTCGGTTGGCAGTACCCGCAATGCAGTATACTGGACAGAGACCGGTAATGCTAGTACTGCAACTTATCTGCAACTTTACCGCAACGCACGTTGCAGTGTATTTGAACGACCTTAAGAGAAGACCAGATTGCTGATCCCCATAGACCCTTAGGGCCTTACACTATCTCACCCTTAATGTTATCCTCACTGTCAAACAATCACTTTATGTATTTTACATCAAGCACGGGAATTTGAGCGCATTTTGAGCGAAATATGTGCATTATATAATTTTTACCCCAGGGTGACCTGGGTTTAACCATTTAGCTTCTGTGTTAAAAATATTGTCCTAAGATATAGCAAACTAATACCTTTTTTTTTTCCTAGAACAAGAACATGTCTGTATCCCTTTTGAATCTGTATGAAACGTTACCAATTTGAACCCCTGTTTAAGTTACCCCCTTCACTATCTTAAAATGCCAAGGATGCCAAACGTTTTATCATCAAGATTTTGAACAAAAAACAATCAGAATTTATCATAGAGCAGAGCAAAATATCATAGGGCCTTATTTAAGGAATTCGTTTACCTATCACTACAGAAAAGGTTGACACCTTTGGTAAGTTAGTAGGGACGCCTCTACATCAATGCCCGGTAGGTAGTAACTCTCAAAATTGTGGTATCACTTTTTCAATAGGTCCAATTTAAGTTTACACAGGGGTCAAACCTTTTAAAATGCCCCAAATCATGATTAACACGCTGTTAGCCATTATTGTCCATCTATCATAAGGATTCCAAAAAATGTGTGTTGCGCTGGAGATCTGGTCTGAAGGCGCTCACCTGCGACCATTGGTTTGGAGTAATAGGGTAAAAATGACTAACATGGTAAGATGGTCGATCTCAATACCTTTCAACATGATTGGAGCATTTTAAAGTTGGTGGTGTTTTTACTTCCTGTGGGTAAACTTCTCAGAAAGTGGCCAATATTGAAAAATGTGACACCCCCTATGGAAAAAGATGACAGCACAATTTGAGAGTACTACCTCCCTAGCGTTTGATATGGGAGTTCCATACTAACTATCAAAGGTGTCCAAACTTGTTCTGTGTGAGGGTAACGATGATGTTTGACCTGGGTCGTTGCACCTCCCCTATCAAACATTTCGGTGCACATTCTTTTGCAAGTTCATACAAGGGTCTCATTTAATTGGGAAGGAGCTTCTACAGCTGGACTAAAACCCCATGTTTTAGGTAATTGAAGGTGCTGAAATTAAAAATAGTGTGTGCCACATTCAATTATCATGTTGTACCAACTGCCAGGGAAAGCTTTATACAGGGCCAACTGTTAAAATGTTCCAGTTGTGTTTTAAAAGCCTTAATGGGGTATACTATTAGGATAAAAATAGTGTATCTTTTGCCGTATTATATTACAGTTAGGTCCTCAAGCTGATAAAGTTCAAGTCATCCTGGGACAAATATTTCAGAATGATCAAATTTTCCCTCAAACCATTCCAATGTTCCGCCGCCTGGTCATATCAATAGTCAATGTTACTAGGTATCGTCTCTCACCATTGACTCAGGCGGGTACACTGTGTACAAATGTCCATAGACAATTTCGGTATCGATGGTGATAGCGCCACCATTTCGATAAGCTTACATAATTAATTATTCATAAACGCATTCATGACGTAATCCGGGGGAGGACGTTCGTATAGCGCCACGCACGACTGGCGAAACTGTACGCACATATTTCATGCAGATCATGGTCAGTACGCATCCACTCTCTTGTTCGAGTGTCCTATCCCGATTTATTTGGATCCCTGATTGACTCTTCAGAATTCTCCTATATGGTATGAATCCCTAGACCATTTGAGGTGGGCGTTATGTTAAATACATCCTATCAGAAACATTATAATGCTAGTGAAATTGAATTTATACCCTCCACCAATTGCAATAGAACATAGTTTTGTGTCATCTGATAGAAAAGTCTCCTAGAATGATATTCACACTCTCATCACCAACTGGAAAAAGGGTGGAACATGCAAAAACAGGTCCGGGTAAGTTTTGTACGAGGGTCAAAATAAAGTGTTTCTAATTAATTTTTCTTATTTCTAACTGTATTATGTAGTATGTCTGGTTATGCTGATAAATATTAGTTATATTACCCTCAAAATTTTGATTAAAATATTCTTTTCTCATTTTATTTGAGAAAATTTCTCACGGGAAAAGTCCTTTGTTTGATAAAAAGAGAGCAGGGAATTTCCCTTAGTTGGGTTTATGCAAGGTGCGCTGTTGATTGCCCAATAGGGGAAGTGGGGAATTTCCCCAAGATGTAAACTTAGAAACTGAGTCAACTTGTTTATGCTGAGATCAAAAACATGTTTAAAAATAGGTACTTCCCCATATATTTGTTATATATGTGAAGTTATGTAATTCAGATGATGTAATTTCTGTGAATTCCAATTGGTCAGCTAGTGCCCGGTTATGTTTATGCATGATTCTGCGGTAATATCTCTTTTAAGACTTGGGAAACTTTGTGACGTCCATTATTCATGAGATTTTGAGTTAAGTCTCGCAGCCAGCAGTTGTAAAGGAGCTATACAGTATGGGTTATAGCTGTTTTAATCTACACTAATGTAATTTGTGTTATACATAGTGCCATGATTTATATTCTTTGGAGACCGCCTGAGCTTAAAAGCTATTAAACTGTTTGCGGTCTTCTTTTAAGCCACAGAGCTTTATTTTTGGGATCAAAGGTTAGTCAGTTTGTGGTCTCCTAAACGAGGACAGTAGCGACTGGATGTGGTATAATACCTGGATCTTATTGCAGAACTATTAGTGTCGTCGATGGAAAACCCGTCGTCCTGAACTGCTGGACAAATTACCTTCAGGACTGAGAAGAATTTCCCATGGAATATCTTACCAAGGAGTTTTATGTGGAACTTATGCTCTGTCATTTTGATGTCTTCGCTGTGAGGACATCATCTCGTTTGAACTGCAACGCTTCCTTGTGACATTATGTGACATTCTTTTTTCACACGTATAAATCTTATAATTGTGTTAAATCTTACTAGGTAATGTTGTTTGGGACATACCAATTCTTGAACCAAACCAATTAAATATCATTAAAACTGTTTTATTCTATAAATTAGATCACTTGTGCACAAGCTCACTTATTTGTGTTTGAAAGTATTTCTGACCTTTGACGCTAACGAGACGTCATAACAAAAATGTTTTATCCTATGTGTGACAATAGTTTATTCAGCTATAAGACAAAACGGTTCGAGGTCATCCTGAGGCAAATCTTTAGAGTGCTCCGAATTCGCCGAAACTAGCGGCAAATTTTCTTTGGTCAGTTGAACTAAGACACATTCATTTAATCTAAATATGGCATCTTCAGTGCATTTTACTCTTCCAGACTAAAGCTTGCCACCCTATGACTGTATAGACCTTCACACTCTTGCTCTAGAAACATAAATTTGCACGAAATGTATATGAGGTTAATATCTGATAACACCACACATTGACACCACTTCATACGAATGGGTCATCTTACTTTTCAACCCCAAAATGACTTTGAACATCCCCTTATAACTGGACACCTATATACATACATATTTTAATCTTTGGAAACTGGCAAACACGTTGGTATACAAATCAGCTAACTTCATCAATTTGAAATTTGCCCCTGTATAAACGTTTTTCCTCCTTTCTTGTATATTCCCTCTCTCTTTTGCACAGTCCACCCTGTCTACCAATGGTGATTTTAATATGTTATTCATGACCGTTTCTACCGAACATTTAACAAGTTTGTTTTTATTAATTTGTTTATTGGTGTTTTGTTGTTTGTTTTATTCTTTTATTAATTTTGATAATCCTTTATATTTTTAAATATTCTGATTTATAAAAGCGTCCCATTCTTATCACTTATGAACTCTGTTCATTCGAAGAAACTTTATATACCGTCGAGTGGGCTGATTTTGGAGATTGTTCAGATAAATAAGGTATTTTTTAGTAGTTGGCACAAATCTTAACTATAAATAAACCAAAGTGAAATTACAAAATTCCACTTATTGTCCCAACTGTTTGAAATAAGGCAAATATATCGGGGTGTGAGCTCTATCTCGTTCTGATTTGTAGCGTGTATAGATTAAGCAAATATCCTTCACTTCATTATTGAAGTCGTTGTATTATTGATAACACCTTTTACGGCTTGTACTTAAAGCCCTTTCAGACTCTGAAGACTTTCATCAGGATTAATTAGCCACCACATGCAACGGAATATATGTTACTTCAACAGGATATTAATTATATCGATAAAGGTGTACTTCACAGAATATATATACAACGGGGGAGGGGGGGGGAATACTTTTGTTCAGGTAGAGATGTGCAGCGCCGGTTTCCGAATTTGGGGGCTTGGGAACTGATTTTGTCTTGCAAGTGGGCCTTATAACTGAAGTTTTGCAAAATTACAGCTTTGGAACTGAATTTGGCAACATATAGCTTCTGAGGCAAAAATCCTTCCAAAAGGGGCCCTTTGGGAATTATGCTTCACTTGGACCCTTATTGGACCCTTAAGAACTGCGGGAGAGGCCGCGAACTGTGGGCCTTAAAAGGACCGCACCCCTGGCCGCCATCCCTATTCTTTCGTATCAGTGTGTGGGCCCCCCCAATAGCACACAGACGACTTTCCCATACAGGAACTAAAAATGGGTCTATAATGATTGAAAATTGGGAAAATCAAACTATATAGACTGGTCCGGATTTCCGGATATTCAGTGAAGCAGCCAGACATTGTCCCCATCTCTGGCTAGATCCTTTTGAGAACCAATGTGTTTGGACACGATAAGAAGAATAATTTCGAACATTAATGCTGTGGGCAATAATCCTGGCGGTAGGTCCATATATGACCTTGCACAAATGTTTTGATGGTTTCCTGACTTTCTGGGCAATATGAACTGCCGATTCCAGATCTCATCAGTAATGGCAATTTTATCATCCTCTATCATTTGGAGAAATAGAGGAGATCAATTAATTGGGAAAATTTTGTGTTTGCTCGACAGGCTAAAACTGTTAAGTTCATCATGGTGAACACATATATTTTTTATCCGATGGTTAAATTGGTTTCAAATTTTCGTATGGGAATGTTACCACAGGAATATACATTTACACTATGTTAATCAGCTAAATTTATCTCAGGTTCGTTCATACCTCGCTGCACTTGCAGGGCAGTGCCGAGATATCGAGCACCTTGCGCAGCAACCAACTTAACCTGCTGCAGATCAGATTAAAATAATTTTAACCGTTGCAGTACCGCATGCAGTATACTGGACAGAGACTCGTATGCTAGTACTGCAACTTAACTGCAATTTACCGCACTCCGCGCAACGTTGCAGTGTATTATGAACGACCTTAGAGATACCAGATTTCTGATCCCCTAGACCCTGAGGGCCTTCACTATCTCACCTTAATTTTACCTCAATGTCAACAAATCAAATAGAGGTATTTTACAATTATTATCTAATAAGCACGGAGAATTTGAGCGCTTTTGAGCGAAATATGTGCATTATATAATTTTTTACCCATGGTGACCTTGAACCATTTTAGGCCCTTCTGTTTAAAAATAATTTGTCTAGATATAGCAAACTATACCTTTTTTTATCGCCAGAACAGATGAACATGTCTGTATACCTTTCATCCTGTATGAAACGTGGTACTCATTTGACCCCTGTTATTTACCCCCTTCCATAGCTGAAAATGCTCAGGTGCAAAAGTGTTTATCATCAAGATTTGGAATCAGAATTTATCATAGAGCAGGATCAGAATATCATAGGGGCTTATTTAAGGAATCTTTACTACCACTACAGAAAAGGTTTGACTCTTTGTAAGTTCATAATGGACCCTCTACATCAATGCCAGGTGGTAGTACTCTTAAATGGTGGTATCACTTTTTCAATAGGGGCCAATTTAAGTTTACACAGGGGTCATAACTTTTAAATGCCCCAAGCATGGTTGAAGTTTATGCCATATTGTCCATCGAGTCATAAGGATTCCAAAATGTGTAGTTTGTACCCACCATTGGTTTTGGAGTAATAGGGTAAAAATGACTAAAATGGTATAAGGTCGATCTCAATACATTTCCAATGGTGGAGCAATTTTAAAAGTTTGACTCCTGTGTAACTTAAATTGGCCCCTATGAAAAAGTGATACCACATATTGAGAGTACTACCTACCTAGCGTTTGATATAGAGGTTCATACTACTATAACAGGTGTCAACCCTTTTTCTGTAGTTTAGTGGTAAACGATGATGTTTGACCTGGTTCCTTGCTCCTCCCCTATCAAACCATGTTCGTGCAACATTCTTTTGCCAGGTCATAGCAAGTCTCATTTACATTGTTCTACAGCTGGCTAAACAGGTTTTAGGGTATTTGGAGGTCGCTGTTAAAAATAAGTTTGTGCACATTCATTATCAGGTTTGTAACTAACTGCAAGGGAAGCCTTTATACAAGGGCCAAACTGTTAAAATGTTTCTCAGTTGTGTTTTAAAAGCCTTATGGGGTAACTATTAGGATAAAAATAGTGTATATTTGCCGTATCTAAACCTTACAGTATGGTCCTACAAGCTGATAAGTTCCAGCTCATCCTGGGACATGTTTCAGCATGATCCGATTTCATCAATCTCATTCTTTGCGGTGGGGTGCCGATACGCGATAATTCGGATCCTACGCATATATGTAAAATTGGATGATTTGCGCCCAAAATTTATTGGTCCGCTATGAGTTTTTTAAATATTTGGCTCGATGGCGTCTCGCCCAATATTTTTGAACCTCATCCTCGACCAATAATTTGGGCTGAATCAATCCCATTTATTCACATTATTAGTTTTGTATGGATCCAATTGTGGGAAAAATTGGATCCAAACATAATAACATGAAAAATTGGATGATTTACGCCCACATTTATTGGTTCGCTATGAGTTTCTAAAAATGGCTCGACTACGGCCTCGCCCAATAATTTATGTCACTCATAGCTCGACCAAGAAATATGGGCTCAATCACTCCAATTTTATACCAACCTAATTCCAAATTCTCGCTGTCATATCAAAATAGAAACGGATTATCTTCTCTACATTGACTCTTCAGAATGCTTTCCTTATAGGGTATGAATCCTAGACATTACACCCATTTTTGTATTGAATATATATAATATGGGTCATTATATTGCACAACACATTTTGGGTAATCATGAAACAGTTTTGAAAGGCATAGGGCTATTCTGAAATTTACCCAGTATGACCTTAAAAGTATTTTTCATGTTTAGCTAGTTTTTAACATGTAAAATGTTTCATCATTGTTTGTGTTGCCTAAAATCCAAAGTTGTGAATGTTTGATGCATAAACACGTATTTTAAGAGCAATATCAGAACTATTTACAATTTATTCTAACCTGTGTAATATTTGATATCATCATAAAAATATTAAAAAATGACCATTTTAAATATTTTGGTCCAACTTCAAGTACGGTAAGGTGTAGTACTGGACTTTTAAAGCATATTGGCATATTTTTTGACGAGCGCCCCCATTTTCAAAATTTGATATTTTTGCACAGTTTAGTTGGTAATTGTTAGGAACTATACCTAGCGAACGGAATGCTACAATGCGTATTTATCACAACATAAGCGATTTTGTATTAGAATTGGGATCCCAGATTGGACTTAACGGTCAGAAGCTGGAATGCTACGTTTAATGTCCGTCCATGAAATAATGGCCACCTCGAGAAAATAACGTCTAACTTGACTTTGCCCGAACTATTAAAACAACTCATGGATGAGCGAAGATACGTACATGGCGCATTTCCCGGCTATTTCACATTGGAAGGCCGTTTTCCAGCAGCCGTGAATTATTATCGGGGATCCCCGATAATCATTATTCTAGTACAATTCCTTTCGTTTGTGACACATAGACATTTCGAGCTTAACCATCAAGGTATAGTTTTACTAGCCAGTTACCAATTGCAACCTTGTACAAATCTCCACTTTTTTGAAAAATTGGGGGCGCCTTCAAACAAATGTCTAATATGCTTTAAGCAAACTCAACTCACAGTGACCAATCAATTAAAAAATTCTAACTTGGTAGGATGTTACAAAATCTATATTCATAATCATGAGTTAATTTAGAATTTCCTAATTTTCATGCCAAAAAACATAGTTAGCCCGATCATTCTTTGAGAGCTCACGGCAGGACAGCTCTTTTTGTTAGTGATGTTCACTCGTTTCGTAGTGATTTTTCTCTGAAAACAACATTACACTGTTTTTTTTTTTTTTTTTTCTCATAAAGTTTGGAATAATTTTTTTTACCACTTTTTAGGAATGATCCTACAGTGTGAGTTATTTAGAATATCTCGGTTGTATATATCGCCACACTACTTGAATGATCGTCTCTTCCGAACATATCACCATGAACTTAGTCCACAATTAACGCTTTACAACTGTGTCCATAGTCTGAAAGGAAAAGTGGGTATTTGAACAGCAGTTTGTAAGGATTTTGTTACCATTTTTTCATAATCAGTCAGTTTTACAAATAACACATAATTTGGAGTTATTTCATCATCGAAATGTTCAATAGTACTGTTTTTAATTTCAATCCGTCACCAATACTGGCATGAATCAGTGCGTCAAGATTTGTAGCGGCATACTGTCCACAAGGTTGTTTGTGATTTCAACGGCAGAGCGTCCAGCTCATCGATCAGAGCCGGAGCTACTAACTACTGTAGATTTTTGAGAAGATGTTCCCTGTCATTGATGAGCTGGGCCTAGGCATCCCATGCATGCTCGATAGTGTTCAATCAGGGGAGCAAGCAGGCAATGGTATCTGTTTCCACCCCCTCTGCCTTCAAGCAATTGTCTCAATACAGCCTGTCTAAAAAAAATGGTACATCAGAAAAAAATTGGTTAAAATATTAAATTTAATAAGTCATCTTACTTTACATAGTATTAAAGAAGAAAGACCGAGGCATTTCCAATGGTGTTGTTTTCATCTTATTTGCTTTGGTCAATCCAGGAATATAATCATTTTAGTGCGATATACCAAAACCCATTTTGTGGCCACTTTTATGCATGGCAAGTTGCTTCCCCAGTTCATGCCATGCTGCCTTGAAGCTCACAAAAAGATTTAAACTGAACAAAATAAACAAACCCAGATTAAAGTAAACCAAAAGAAGTCTAGTTTTTATCGACACAAGTTTTATATCAACATAATCAGTTAACTGATAAATATCCTTCTTTTCATAAATAAGTTATTATAAACAATCAATATTTATTGCACGTCAATGAAATGGAACTTTCTGCTGCCCCTGTTAATGCCACATCACCTGTTGTGGCTAATTGATTCAACAACTTAAGTCCAAACATCGTGTTTGAAAACCCACAGTGAACATCTGAAGACCCACCCTCAATCAAGGCGCTGAGCCTACTCACAGAGGAACTTTCCTTATGGCATGGCAAGCACCAAAGTTTGTATCCTGCCTGAAACGTTGAGGGTCTCACCATGCTAAGGCGTGACATCATCTTACAGCTCACCAGGGAGAACGGAGTGAATATCATCCTCCTCCAAGTAACTCACTGTGATCTGAAGAGAAGCTGCAATCGAAGGTTTTGACCTAATTTGCTTCATCCGACACAACAAGCATTGGACGCTCCTATGTTAAGCACGGCATACAAGTGAGATCACCCTGCATCTTACATATGACTTTCGCTGATCCAGTGGATAACTTTGAACTCTGGGACCCCACTGCACCCCATCTATAAGCACCCCCCCACTGAGGCCAGACCTTAACTCCCTTCCCATAGTTCAGCGGAGCTCCTTCCGTCTGCGCGATTTCACTGTAGAAATACAGTGATGGGATACTCCAACATTGACAAGAATGGCAAAGCGGCTCTTGAATGGATTGAAGTCAATACCTCCAACTGCTGTTTGATAGCAAGGCTGTACCTACTTTCTATTCAAGCACTCATGGGACATGGACCTGTCCCGATTTGTCAACAGTCATCCAGCGACATCCGATCCGCTGCTCCAGAACGGTCCGCCCTAGATTTCCTAGATCATCATTAGCCCGATCCTGGTCACCAGTGACACAAGGGTCACGATCTCCAGCCTCTACCCAAAGAGATGGAATTCAGGAAAGCCAACTGGTCCAAGTTTAAACAACCACCAGCGACTGTCATCCACGCTGCAGACCGGCTCATCTACTCAATGATGCATATTCTGACTTCGCTCCATGCTCCACCAAGCAGCTAAACATTCCATCCAAGAGGCAGAAGGAATCCCTACGCCCCCTGTTGGGACAAGGAATGCGACGATTTATACAAAGTGTATTGTAATACCAACTGCGATAACTGAGAGAAGGCAAAGGGCAACCACTACTGGATCTGCTTGCCAAAAGAGACTCACAGATGGGAGAGGAGAATATCCAAGCAACTTTACCATCTCAAGCCGCAAGGCCTGTAACACCATCAACAAGCTCTCCGGGCGTAGCTGTCCAGCTAGAGTGTCCTGTCTCTGCAAACTCCATCGCTTCAGTACTTGTCAACAATGGAAAGTGGCAAACACACTCCACATGCGAAAGCCCACTCTCGTGCTGTTCATGCAGATATTAACAGCTTCTACACCTCTCCCACCGTCAAGCCCCATGTCCCCACATTCACCTAGCGATGTATTACTCGAAGTAATAAATTTTCTCAAGAATTGGGAGCTCCTGGCAAAGACAACATCCATACAGATTCTTGAAGAATATGTCACCCGAAGCGGTGCGATGGCTCCACTCTTCCTTTCTACTTGCATGGGAACGTCAACATTCCCTCCAGATGGAAGACTTCCAAAGGTCCTTGCACCCTGAAGCCCAAGAAACCATCAAATAACCCCAAGAGTTACAGACCCATCTCGCTACTATCTCACCTCTATAAGCTGCTTGAGCGTCTGAATACTCAGCATGATCATGATTCGGTCGAGGCAATCTACCCCGCACCCAGCTGGATTTTCGAAGAGGTAAATCAAAACTGATCAGCATCAAGACTAGTTAATGACATCGAAAGCCTCCAAAAGAGCAGAAGTTTTGAGCAGTCTTCATAGACTAACTGCTGCGTACGACCTCTGCATCGAGGTCTCTACCTCAGCTACTCAAAATCCTTCCCTGATGTCAAGCCTGTCAAGTTCATTATGCCTGCTCATTCACCAGAACTTTCGTCCTGGAGACATCAAATGGGCAACGCAGTAGAAAGCTCAAACTTCGGAATGGTGTCCAACAAGGTTCTGTCCTGGCACCCATTCTCTTCAACATCTACGTCTCAGATAGGCCAAAGGGAGATTGTTCGCATTACTCCTACGCAGGCGACACGGCACTTGGAATCGCTGCTGACTCCTTTGAATCCTTAGAAACCCCCAGGGTGGTTGCAGAAAGACCGGACTTAATCATTGTAAGCCATTCTTCACCGAGGCACTTGAAACTCAGCAGGCCCAAGACCGGTCTCTCTGCTTTTTGCTTTTTTTTTTTTTTTTTAATTTTTTAGGTTTTTTCTTTTTTTAAAATTGCATATTTATGTTCAAAAAGAGAACTAAACATCACTCTATATGGCGAAAAACTGGCACATGACCCAACACCAAAGTACCTGCTTCCACATGTACCGCAGCCTTACCTTCAACCAACACACCAATCGCAGTCCCGCTGCCAGACGCAGTCCTCGTGTCAACCTCCTCAGAAGGCTCGCATGAACTGTATGGGTGCAGGCCTCATCTTTTTGACACCTTACATACATCAACTGTTGCCTTGGAATACTCTATCTGAATACGCTGCACGTATGGATCCCCAGTGTACATCCACAAGATTGAAGTGTCGTTCCTGAATGATAGCCATGGAACGGTTATTGGTTGCCTTTGGCGACGCCTGTGAATATCTTCCAAATTCTGTCTGGCATAGCTCCGGCAAACCTTAGGAGGAACCTTCAGAAAATCAAGCTCGCCAGCAATGTGATGAACCCTGGTAGCCTCATCCCCCCACCAACACCCTTTGAAGGATCATAGAATTCCACGGAATCACTTTGGCTACCCAAGCCATGACACTGCAGTCACCGTATCCAGATCGTCAGCCTGGATCAATGACAGATGGTTTAGGCAATGGTCATCCTCTATCTTTGGAACCTAGCATTTGTGGACAGCCCATCTCGCAAGCCCAAAGGCGGTGACCATTGATAGGAAAGCATGGTTCAACCTCAACATACTCATCACTGGCGTTGGTACAAAGAACTTCCTCACAAGATCGGAGCAGAACTTTCACCAACTGCGTTTGGTGTGAGTCCACCACAAACCATTAGCCACCTCATAGATGACTGTAGGTCTACAAGTCCCCACGAGGAATCCCAGGCCTGATCACCTGGATGATGAAACTATCAGCTGGCTAAAGACCGATCTTCCACTGTGATTTTGGACTTGCACGAACCAAAAAAAACGACCGATGGAACTTTTAATTTTATTACAAAATTGGTATCTGTTAAAATTATGCCCAAGGGAATGCACCCAAAATAAACCTCCAAGTCCAAAGAAATGTTTTTAAATTATTGCACTATCTTTGTGCATTTACTAATTGTTGAATTCAATAAATTTAATTTGGATGTAAGTATCAAGGATTGGTAGAATTTGCGTTCATGAACTATCAAGACCATAAAAACCTCTTCTCCAGTTGCTGCATGCCGGCTGTACGCTCATTGTTCTCTTCTAACAACCAACAGTATTGTCGAATGTTATCACTTTATCTTAAAGCCAGAATTACTGATCATAACTTCCAAAATTACGTAACTGTTTTTTCGTAGCTTTTTGAGTTTCTTTATGAAGTTAATCCTTTTTAAAGAAATAATATCGTTCAAGTGGTGAAATAACAATTTGTTTATCAAAATCGGTCACCGTGTTCACTCAACCAGACAGCGGCACAAATTTCGATTTGTTGTGTTTCCGCAGTACTGGAGTTATCTCTCGATTGAAAACCAGCAAATGAGATGAAACAAAAATCCTAGAAAAGCCTGGTCTTTTCTCTTTAATGTGATGTACCAAACCACTTATTTTATATTAAGATATAATATTGAAAAAAATCGGTTTTTTGATTGTACCATTTTTTGTAGACGGCTGTTACAACAGCCCTGTGCGGCGTGACGGTCCGTTCTTGCAGCCGAAAATGTTTGCCAAACTTTCTTGCATTGGGCAGACATGGTTTTCGAATGTCCTAGGTACACGACGGCGTTCATTTTTCTATCTGGCACCACCATGTGACGATTTTTTACTCCATACCCACATAGCACGCATATATTTGCCCAACACATGGGTTCCCCTCCGGTAATCTTGGCACGGCATTATGTGGGTGGCCTTTATTTGCTCCTCCAAGGGCAATACTGGTATTCCGTTGGTACATCTTAGCATCGGTAGCCCCACGTGGACTATTGCATATTGGGCCATTAAGGGTTTTCCATTGGCAGTCTGTGGATCGGCTTCATATCGGCACCCCTTACTTGTCCAATATTGGTGAAGAATATTTGATGCAGACAAGCAGCCAATATAGAGCTAATTATTGGGATAACTTGGCCCATTATTGACTTAAAACAATTGATTGCTTAAAAATGCAGGCGAGAACTCAGTCAAATACATACACGAATACACTAATATGTCTCAACAATGGTGTTTTAAACGAGCACATTATTTCAATGACATTATACTATATTATAAAAATATTAACTACTGTGAGTACTCGAAATTATCTAATTAAATTTATTTAAAAATAGCATCTTGAAAAAAAATTCCATTAAATAATTGTTTGTAAAAAAACACGGGCCATCACGTGGCACACACCGGTACAACATTGGTTACAATCATTGGTCGATATTATATAAAATTGGATCGATTAATCCAAATAAGTGGTCGAGACTATGAGTTGCAAAAATATTGGGCGACACAGTCGAGCCCAATATTTTTAAAACTCATAGCGAGACCAATTAATTTGGGCGTAAATCAATCCAATTTTATCCTTATCATGTTTGGATCCGATATTTTCACACACTTGGACTCCTCAAAACATGATAATGGCCAATATTGGGCAATGAGCAAAATATATTTATCCAATAATTGTAGCCAATCTACCAATAATAATAATATTGGTCCAGTAATTGACCACCATTGCAGTGCTAACTGGTAACGAATATCGTCGCTCTCATCTTATCACTACTGCGCCGCCAACTTGAGTCGATTCCTGAATACCGCCATCTCGGAGGTTTTCACCACGTTACTTGACGAACCCTGTGTCTTCCATCTTGATGGTCCAGGATTTAGCGGCTCTTGTCCATAAACACAACATTTCGCCAGGGTCTGAGCTGTAATCTTCTATGCCCTAGCCCAGCGAAGTCGATCATCTGTGGTGAACGGTTGGCGTGGACATTCGGTCTTCCGTCTTGCTCTGTAACCATTCTGGAGCAATCTCCGATTTTCAGTTTGGCGGAAAACGTTGATTCCATAATGTTGTCTCCACAAACGACGAAGACTGCTCGTTGGCATTTTCCGGGCTCTACGGCACAGAATAGTAGCAGGTGATCATCTCGTTGGTTGTCGATCGTGTCGTATGAATATTTTCGGGGACTCAAATGACTCACACTCGATGATGTCTAGGATTACAGACCGTGCGTCTGTATATCCCGAGGAAATCAGCGACTTTGGATGTTTGTACCTTCCCGTCGCAAGCACTTTCGGCGTAATGGACGTTGGACGAGGCATGGAACCTCTATGCCAGTTTTTGTTAACAGGTAACACCAACTCTGAAAATGGACTCCTTGCACACGGGATTGGAGCAGAGGAAAAGGAACAAAAAAACAGAGACCGTCTGGAATTATAGCTCCCAACAAATGGGCATTGTTACGTAATTCAAAATTATGCAAGGATTCACTTCACCTGGTTAGTGGAGACTCATTATGTAATCGTTCACCAACTCTAATATGATTACTGAGGCGTTTCAAATAGAAAAAAACGTTTCAGATTGGGTCTGAGAAAAAATTATTCCAACTTTATGAGCAACAATGTATATGATCCGACCAGAGCGATTCATCGCAGATGTTTCGCTAGATTACGTCAAACGCTCGGTTATACTAAGTGCTTACTTCTGAACCAGTAGGCAAGGGGCAACCTATTTTCAGTACACTAAAGTGAAAGGGCACATTGTTGTATACTTGCAGATCACAATGGACCATAGGAAGGTCATTTTCTTCATATCTTTGAGCAGTAAGAGCGTGACTCTGCGGTAGACAGTCTTCAGTAGTCTTCAGTAGGCAATGGGACCGCTACAGGTCCAAATACTGTCCTGAAGTCAAAACTACGCCTGACCAAAAATTGAGAGTTCAAACTTGTCCAACGGCAAACCAATAAAATCTAGTAGGCCATATATGAGTATGATATTGCGAGAAATCGGGTTTTTAGTTAATGATGCAAGGAAAATATCGTTTACATACTTAGGACAGAAAGCAACTTGAAAATATGACGGTGTGCTTTGCCTATAGTTAATATTGTTTCAGTGCAAAAATATGGAGAGGGGATGTGTATCTCTTCCGTCTATATGACAGGGGCAGCCAAGTGGTTAACACCACCGTTGTATGGGGAAGCATGGCAATCATGGGGAGAATCAGCAATAAACGTTAGTGTACGATAATAGAAAAGCCGGATTTTTTTCAAATTTTAGAAAATTAACCAAAACAGCTAGGTTATATATCGGTTTTTTTAGGGTTTTCAGTTTCTTGTTGTTAATGGTGTTAAACTGCCAGCGCTGCGACCACAATACGGATTTGCTTTGCTAAGTTTATCGGTGAATGGGTTCAACTTCAGTTTTTATGTTAATTTCACCCCACCTTAAACGATTTTTCAGATTTATTTTTTGTTATTGTAAACATTTGTTTGCCTTTTATCTAAACTATCTGAAATTAAGTTATAGGGCCTACAACACAGCATTCTTGCGCTCTTATCTACTGAACTTTGTTACTGCAGGCAAGGCCAATCACTTAGTATCCACTTGTTCTGTCGGTGTGGGTGGAAAAAGCTTGTGTAAAATTTTCAGTTACCGAAAAGGCAACGATGATGTAAATTGTTGGAAGGAAGTGGGAGTGGGTTGATGCGTTCTCGACCTGATTACATTTTGGGCAAAAATAGCTAATTAAGTATATAATTGATAATTTAAGAAAATTTTCCGGCCAAGTGTGTCACAAGTTAATCTGGAGTTCCTTAGGCGAATGATGTAAGTGGAAGCTTAAACGGGTTGAAAAGTTCTCTTTTTCCTGAGATTGGTCTGATTTTTGGCCTAATTTGGGCAAAATTATAAGTATCCAAATTATAAGTATGATATCCCACGTGAGATCCCTCGGATCCTAAGCAAGTGTGGGTGTCTATCTTCGCAACATCGATGTATCTCAAGTAGGGGCGCAGTAGCTTGGATCAGAAGTGGGCCATAGCAATGGGCAAAGGTCAAATGCGTTTTAAAATGGGTTGAAATGTGCTATAACCTTGTCAATTTGGTAGGATGATGAAACTTGGTGGGTGTGGTCAACATGCAGTGCTGAAAATTTTGAAGGCATTTTCAAGGTCATTGGGTCATGCAAGGGCAAATAACTTTCAAAATGGCGGGTATGGTCATGAACGCTTGTGTCTTATTTTGGCAAATTTGTTTCTAAATGAATTCAACTCCGTCCTTGTGTCTATTTTATTTGCGTAAGTCAACTTGACATAGTCCGTCTTGGCTGCGCGCTTTTACATTAGTTTTGTTATTATTACACTTATTTTACCACAAAATAAACATTCCACAACTATTATTGGAATATTACTTTTTATTTTCACCACCGAGATTAGAAGTATGAACTTCTATGATACAAGCCCATGCGTTATCCAGAGTATAGGGAAGAAGCTAGCTGCCGGTGGGAGTCGATTTTTTTATAAATAGTTATAGTATGAGTTTTTATTCCTGTCAGTACGCATATGTCGATGGTATGAATACTTCTGGAGGGATGGTGAGATAAAAACTAAAAAGCCATATTAAACAGCTGAAATGCTCAACTATGTTCAGACAGAATAAAAATGCTTTAAACTCAATTTTATATGAACCTTTTGTATTGAATATGTAATGGGCTTCATACCCAGATTCAATTGAATAGTTATCGTCAAGTCTGAGACACGCTATCGATTCTTTGTTTGGAGACAAATCAAAGAAGGGATAAATTGTCATGAAATCGGAGGCCGGGTGAACCTCTTATCTGAGGAGGATTAGGCAACTTAAAGAGTGTAGGTCGTTAGGAGTGACCCAACACTTTCAGTACGTAGATAAAATGATTTGACAAAGACGTCAATAACACTATTTGTGGAAACAAGACGAATAAATGTAAACCAGGATAAAACGAAGCTAAAAGTATCAATTTTCTATAATCCTTGGTAACGAAACTACTGACGGAAAATGCATGCAAGAAGTGTTGGATAGAGAAATCGTGCTGGAAAAGCACAAACTTAGTAATATTGAAATTCCTGATGTGGTTGTAAATAGTGGAGGATTCTGGTAGTGGAGATTCCTCCTTCTTACAGGCAATAATGACAACGACGAAATTTTGGCGCGTAATAAGTTAATGATTCGTAGCATTTTATTTTCTTATGGTGAAGCTTCAGTTTGTTCAAGTTTGCATTTGTAGTTTATTCATTGCATTGCCTTGCAATAATTTTCTTTGAGAAAAGGGAACATTTTTAATTTTTGGCCTTTAATCTGATCGACATCGTCACATTTAGAATTTCTATGAATTTAGTGGGTAAAGCAAACACCCTCTCAGAACGAATGGAAGCGTCGATACGCCCCTATAAAACTTTTAATGAACTGAGGATAAAAAAATCCTTACTATAATTGATTGAGAACAGGTCCATAGATCACATTCTCTGTACAAACGCATACGGATATGACAGCCAATGCTTAGTATTCGATAATATCTGTTTTTCAATTAATCCACGGCAAAATCAAAGTTTTTCGATGAGTACTGTTTTTCCCAGATTAATGAAAAACAATCCTTACATTATTGCACTTATGCTATTGCACTTGAGCTCGATATTTTTATCAGTACACAAAGATTATTATCAGTTAGTATGATTATAATTGTTGGAATAAGCTAAAGTGTTTAAGTTAGATATCTTTGAAAGCGACTTTCTGAAATTAAACCAGGATGGGTTGATTGACCTCTTTTAATTAAGCACAGTGTTCAGTGTTATTTGAACTGACAAAATGCAACTATATATTGCTATATACCAAACATCTTTTTGATTGTGATTATGTTGCTTTGTACATGGGTGAGCAAATACCATATGCCCGAAATCTCAATTTCCAGAATAATTGAAGGCGTTCCTCTCACAAATTTGTGTCGGCCTTAAGGGTAAAATTTGACAATGTTGCATATCCTTTGATATATGCCTCATTCTAAGGGGAAGTGTCATATATAACCAAAACACGCAGACGTATACGTTTACTTGATGCTTTCGTTAGAAAGCGAAAGATATTAAAAAATGGGCAGACACGTTTTATTAAATCGACAAACAAAGTACACATAGGCCTATCTGACTTTTTAGCCCATATAGGATAAAATGTTAAAGCGACACTTTATCAGGCTTCCAAGAAGATTAATAAAAGAAAGAAAAAGTGGAGCTAATATCTGGAATTGTAAATCTTGAAGGCTATCATGCATATAACTTGTTTTATCCTGGTCTACAATGCACGTGATTTTTGTAAGCGACAATGTACATTGAAAGTTTGGAAATTCCGGCAGATTTATATTCATATTGAGTAGTACTCACCCCAAGATTAAAAATACATAAATCAGCACATAAAGGAGAAATTAAACAATAGAGTAAGAATTAATGATTAGTTATGCACAACTAAATGACCAGTTTCAAATTGACCACTTCGTGGATATAGATATAAAACCTTGAGTACACGGGAAGCCCAAAAGGCCTCTTATATGGAGGCTATTTCCATGGGCCTAAAGTGAATGAAACACACAAATGGGACAAAGAGACAAGCACGGCAAGAAAAAAAAAAAACCCGTACACATAAAAGCAAAAACCAAAATTAAAAATCAGTTAAATTACAAGGATATTGCAAATGTAGGTGATTCCTGAAGGCAACAAAAAAGAGACATATTTAAATTTAATAACACCTGATCACAATTCATCTGCCAAGGCTTGTTCACTCAGATGTGTTTTGACTGCCATTTGAATTGAGAAAAATTTTCTTTCTGCTTTGATAACTTTGGTAAGCAGTTCCATTTGAATACAGTATAAAAGAAAGAACTTTTCACTGGCCATAAGTTCTTGAAGAAAGTAAAGGTGTGAGGCTACCCCTGGTACTGTATTTATGAACTGTAGCACACGTTTGTGAAATTGCAATTTAGATATTCCGGTGACATATCATTGGTATATTTAAACACCTGGGTTAAATTTTAGTGGAGTACCCTCTCCCTCCACAGAATAACAAAACAATTTTATCCTTTCTTTTGACCCACATGGCTGCGGGGGCTCCAATCTAAGAATAAACCTAAACCACCTTTATTTTGCATGTTTGAAGTCGGTTTTTTAAATATGAGGAAGCATTGAAAACCGAGCCGAACATGCATATCAAAATGGACATAAGAGAGTGTGAACATAGACTTTTACGTGTTTGCTAGTAGACATCCCGCATACCTATATAAAACTTTAACTAAACAAGCTTTTTAAAGAACTCCCAAGCAACCTTTTCACTGGTTAATGATACATCCAAATTTACACCCAAGAGTTACTTTGCATTTGAGTTGTATTCAGAGGTTTACCATCACAGTTGACATTGAAGCTTTTATTTTTGCGAGTTTTCGTTTAGTACCAAATAACATGCATTCTGTTTTCCCAAATGCCAAAGATATGTATTATCGATTAAACCATTGTTACATGTTCAAGTTTTTTTCCAAGCTTAATAGCAATATTATCAGGATCTCTACCGGATACCAGAAAGGCGCTGTCATCAGCGTAGAGCACGAGTTTGCAGTCAACACTGCTGGACCATATCATTAAACATAGCAAGAAAAAAACAGTGGCCCCGAAGCTCCCCTGAGGGACCCAGCAAGACACATGAGCGAATCCGAATCCATGAATTCACATTAAACAAATTTTTGGGGGTTTTCCCCTTTGGCCAGTAAATAAGATTTAAACCAATCCGCTGATGAAACACCCATTGCCTGAGTTCTTGCAGAGAATAACATGGTCAACAGTGTCGAAGGCTTTGGGATTAACAGAACCAGCCTGTTGTACAATACATCAGGACATTTGATTTGATGAAATCAGTTTCGATGAATCAGACAAGTGTCAGTTGAGAACCCCCCTCTAAACCCAGAGTGAAAATCATATAGAATATTATTGTTTTCAAATAAGATTCCAGTTGAATGTACATGCTTTTTCCGATTTTGAGGTAGCTAAAAGAATACAGGTCGGTAATTACCGACACATCTGACCGGACTATTTTTTTTTTAAAAATGGTCTTACACGTGCCAATTTAAAAGCCCTTGGCACAACCTTGATGTAATAGAAAAAACATTCACAATATGGGTTAGTTGAATTTTTAGCAAATAATCTGCACCATCCTTGAGAAATCTTGAAGGAATTCCATCAAGCCCCATGCTTTTGTTGGGATTGAGTGAACGCAATTCTTTAAAAATAAAATCACTCGGACACGGAGCCATTGGAAAAACATCATTCTTGACGCCAAGAACTAATGAATATCAAGAAAAGTTTGAGATTCCACACAAAATTTCCCCAGAGGTGCCGGCAGTTTGCTGACCAAAATGCTAGCAACAGTGGTATAAAAGGTATGATATAATTGGCACAAGTTGTTGAGTTAAAACATTTTTCAACCATCATTTGCAAGGACCCCAACACGAGGATGCTCTTTGGTTTTTGTTTGTGCTATAAAAACAAGTTGCTTTGAGATGCCCTCCATAAATTTTGTGGGTTTAACTTTATTTTCTTAATTTTTGCCAAAAAAAAAAGCCTTGACTTACCCTCTAATATCACTTGGAATTCTATTGCGGATCTTACACAGGGCAGAATTTCGGCGAGAATCCAAGAATTGATTCTCGTTAAAGATTCTGTAAAACTGATTTGCGTGAATCAATGTTGATCTCGTAAACTTTAGAACACTTAACACAGTAGTTGACTTAGATGATTCCCGCAACATTTATTTTGGGGAATCAAGAAATGATTCTCGCAACACAGCGACGATTTTACCCTGTTACATATTCTGTAAAAAGAGAGGTGTGCACTAAAAGCTAAGAGTGTCTGGTTGATATTGATATCCAATGATATAATATCCTCCGTTTTTGACACCACAAAAACGTCATATTCACATAAAATCTAGAATGTCCCCAAAATGACAGCAAGAAATAACATATTGTAAAATGCGTATTTAAAAGTATTTACTAAGAGTGAGTGTAACGATATGGAAGAGTGCTGACAGTGCAGCTTTTGCCACATGGCTAACAGTCCCGTTGCACTTATAACTTGAAAATCATGAAAAAAAACTTTGTTCAATTCAGCGTTGTTTCGTCATCCAATAGGACTCCCCAAAGTACACATTCATAAGTAGTACCTCGTGCGCTAACGCCTAAATAATCATTTGTGCTTTCCCTTAGTGGCCCGCTAAGTGGTTCACTTTTGGCATTCCGTACGTATCGTCAGTACACGCGATAATTCTAAAAGGGAAGTACGATACAGTTACGAAGCAGTTTTTTACCATGGTACCATTACGAGTGATCATTGCTAAATCGTTCGCTTATAAGGAAATGTTGTGATTGAATGTCACGGGACCGAGTAACGTAAAATTGCAATGATTCAATGATGGTTTTCCAAGTAAAGTAAACAAAAAGAAATCAATTTCTGACTATTTGATGACGATGTAAAAATAAATAAATTAAAATCGTATTGACTGTACAGGCTAATATGACAACACGTGAATAACGTGGTTGAAACAGGTATGCAGAAAAGAAAGTAATATAGCAATAAAAAGTGGAACAATTTACGGGAATGATAAGAGGAATATTATAAATTGTACATTCCAATTGGCATTATTGATGATTCCTATCAAGGCTCACGTTTTGGCAAAAAAGAAAACACTTGCAATAAAACTTATTACATCGGGCGAGGAAATTTCTGGAATTAGTTTTGAAGAGAATCCAGTTTATATTCGTTTTCTTTTCAAAATAATGATATGGGACTTGATTATCAGCGTAAAAGTATATCTTGATTTAAAAATATTTTTACCTTTTTATTAAAAAAATATGATGTGGATGTGATGATGATGATGATGACGCGACGACGAGCAGGACTAATTTTATTACTATCTCATCATATCATCATCTCATCATATCATCCATCATCATCATCATCATCATCATCATCATAATCCTTAATCTCAAAAATTGCATAGAGGCGGCCGCCCAAAGCAAACAACAGATTTATAGTGACGAATTTTGAGGATAATCAAGAAGAAACGGACAGCGCAAATACAGCAAGATGTACAGAAGGTGCTTTCAACTCTAATCAGGGGATTCAAGGAAACGGGCTGGCGACACAAACTTTGAACAGTAGGAAAAAGCCCGCTCGCGGCGGACAAATCATACACAGATATTTATGTCAAAGCACGGGTTGATAAAAGACAGACGTGAGATGGGAAGCAATACAATAAAGGATTAACACGGCCGAGCTAGCAGAATTTGTACAAATCTAAGTCGGCCCACGAAAGGTTTGAGTCATTCATATGTTGACAGTGCTGACCAGGGATTCCTCTAAAACGTGATTCTTAAGTGATGCAAATGGTTTTTGCTTTAAGAGAGGGGCCAAGTTCAAAGATTGTACTGGGGTCAAATTTTAAAGACCAATCCTGTTGAAAAAGCATACCACGTTATGTGCCCAACATTAAGGATTCAGAAAAACAGTTCTAGTTTGAATATCTACAGTCTGAAGTTTCGATGGAAAAATCAACACAAATGGGTCAATTTTCCGTTGGAAAAGGGGATCAAATTTTTAAAAATTGCTTCCGATTTGGATAAAGGATGGTGCCGAACTGTTGGTGGAGCTAAAGATTAAAATAAGGAATAGTTTTGACCACAGTGCACAAGCTCATGCTCAGACGCAATTATCTAACATGATGCACTCACTCAGCAAGACATCAATTATCCTTAAATATTAACGACCGCGGACACGTAATGACGGTCACTGTAAGAAAAGTAGGCTATTGATAGTGATATACATTCTATAGTGTTAAGGAAGACAAGAAACGACAATTTTTTCTCTCATAAAACTGTACATAAAACTGTTAAAATCTATAATAATAATATAATAATGAAAAAAATCCCCCCAAAACTCAGACAAAGAAAAATTTTTGCATGGCCCGATCGCATCGCAAATAGCCTCGTACCCAGTACCCCCCACTGCAAAAACTGGGGTGTTAACTTTAAAACATCCCAAAATGGGTGTTAATTAACTCCTCCTGGAATCAATAGGGGCTGACTACACTGGTGTTAGATTACACATTTCGGTGTCACTACCACCACGTTAGTGTTAATTTTGGTGTTACAATGTTATGGAATGACACTGCTTGGTGTTAAGCGGTGTTAATTATTTTTTAGCCACTGCCGGTGTCAAATTGACACTACTTGTATTAAATTAAACACACTCTCCTGGAATCAAACGGAACCGCACCCTCTGGTGTAATTAACACCGAACTTTGGTGTTAAATTTAATTTGTAACGTCTGATATTTTCGTAGAAAAATGTTGATTTTGTTATTTTTTGGTTCTATATAAACTGCTTGCCTCTAAACCATCATTAAACATATCACCAAAATGCATAAATTGAAAATTATGCAGCAAAAAACCTAAGCATGTTTTAAATCCTAAATTCAACACCAGAAACTACCCTGGACAAGCTGACACGACTTGGGGTGTTTTAAAATTTTAACACCCCAGTTTTTTAACCGTGCAGATTTTACCGGAATGGTCAAAAATTTATTGGACCCTGTGAAATCTTAGTACTAAATGGTGTTGTGGTTTGGAGTTATGAGCAAAAAACTGGCCCTATTTGGTCGACCAGTAAAGTCTATTATATGGAGCTTACAAAATACTTTTTAACTTCTTATATCAAAGCGAATTTTGGCGTGAAACTTCCATAGGTCAAGATAGGAAAATGACGGGGGGCCAGTCTTCATAGACAAGGGGTCATCCGTGTACCAAGAATTCACGTAAAAAGGGTGTTTTTTAAGGATCAGGCAGTATACGTAACGTGACAAAGGGTTAAAAACACCAAAATCAAGAAAAAAGGGTAGATTTTCTAATGAGGACTTACGCATTAGGGTCATATTTATTTCAGCATAAAAAAATATAAAAAGTCCTTTCCGGAAGTATGTATTTGCTTTAAACCTGGTGGGCTTTCAAATTTCTAATTTCCAAAATTTCCCGCGCTACGCGTGGTAAAAGGGACACCTCATTTTAGCGCAGGGGCCTATCTTTGGTTTTGAGATTGAAGAAATGACGACTCGTTTTGTGATGGCCTGATCGTCGCTATGCCAATATGTTCAATATACCTTTACGCATGAAAACGGCTAAAAATTAGCAATTAAAACTCATAAATTTATTTCAATGTTCAGTCAATTCTAAGTTTATACTTTTCTTAAAATAATCTTGGACTTTAATAATTTGGGTGCAGAATTGCGGGGATTCGCAATTTTCAGGGCTAGGGAAAATGCCGATTTTAGCGCTGCGCTGCAAATGCGAAAATCAGTGCTCAAAATAACGTTTCCTATAGGCGGATTCTCCCGGATCCTATAGACTCATAGAAAAATGTCTTGACAAACTAAAGGCTACAAGATTTCGCACCCACCCCGGACGCCTTCGATTCTCATGAGCACCTACATTTTCCTGATTAATTCAAAGAAAAACATACGGTTTTATCGCCGATCATATTTATACCAATATGCATTTAACCACTTATAATATCAAATTGTTTCTAATCAAATTTGCATGAGGAACAGTTTTTCGGAAAGCAAACATAATTGCTAGCTGGGTTCCGCGCTTCGGGCGAGAGGGGGAAACCCCCTCCCGCCACTTCATATATGAATTCTCTATGGCACAAATGTGGTTAGTTTTAATCAAAATTCAATGAAAATGTGTTTTGGAAGTGAACATTGCAAGGGACACCCTCCAACCAAGACCCCCACCCCACCCCGCCGCCTACGAGCGCCATTGACCGCTTACTGGCAATATCGTTGGATACGCCCCTGGCTCAAAAAGCCATTTTCTTCGGATATATCCTGTCTGAAAAATAACTTTCCCAAGAAATTTTCTAATTACACCAAAGGCTTCAGACACGCCTGTATATAGTCGTTGTTGTGCAAAAATACACTAAGGTCGTAATCTTTATATGTAAGGTTGAAAGAATATGGTTCTGGGGTTTTAGTACGAAAGGGGTAATAATTGTCGAATCAATTACTGTTAGGGTAGGGAGACAGACAAATAACTCTTTAGGGTATTACTTTGTTGCTACTTATACTTGTTTAGGGGCGCAATTCCATCAAGTACTTGATTAGGGTAGCCTTATTGCGCTCCTCATACGTGTTTAGGGGTCAAAATTCAAGCTTCGAAAACTACGTCTTTAGGGTGCTTTTTGGAAGCTTGGACACGGATGATACCCCCTTGTCAATGATAAGTGCCCCCTCCCCCGGTAAGACGGGGGTAAAAAAAAGAAAAAAACTAAAAAATTACAAATATTCCAATAAAGAAAAATCACATCAAAAAAAAAATACCCGCGAAAAATAACACACACAAACACAAATCACATAAAAACACACACTAAAAACACCACCCCCAAACAAGGAAAATTAAATACAATAATACAAATTATAAAGAAACCCAATTCCAAATACGCTGTTCTAGATCATGAAATCATGTACTCACGCTTTCGAGACGCAACCCGGCTACCACCTCGTTGCGTTGGCTAGCATTATTTACCCATATCCATAGGCTGGACTGATCTTTCCGGTTTGCGCAGGGAAATTTGGGAATTTTTACGGCTGTCAAAAAAATCGCTTTTTGATATAAGGCCACTTCTCTTGGAATTTTTCTTTCTGGGCCGATAACAATTTTCAGTCCGTATTCTGATATCTCGATCTATCTACGAATCGGCGTATCGCTATGCAAAAATACCTCACTCGGGAAATTTTTTTTATTATTTCCCGCGCCAACATGATTACCCTTTTTTCCTTCATGTGAACTGGTTTTACACATTCAACTGAAGAAACACATCAGTGCAACGGTTGGATTTTACCATCATGCAATTCTATTACTTGTTGTGAGGTGCTTTGGTGATCAAAACAAGGTAAGGTAATATCCATATACACATGTGCTCTCACCTGAAATGAATTAGTCAAATCAAGGGAAAACGTAGGCCCTACAGTCAGATGAAAAATGACAACCCTTACAACATTTATTAGTAAACTACACTGTTTGTGTAGCCTACCCGGATTGTCCATTCAGGCAGTGGCAATCGTATCTGACCTGGGACTGGCAGATTACACATAACGATAATTTAGATAATTAAACTGAAGTTAATAAAAAAAAACCAAACTGTCAAAATCATTCGGAACAACTATTATTACAATCATTACAATCATACCACGTTAATAAAAAAAATAAAAAACTTAATTTAAATAATAATAATATCCATAATATAAGCAATGTTCTAGTCAAGTTCATTTAATACGTTTTTCCAGGGTGCTGGTCGGTCATCCATAAAGTTGTTTGTTAGCCTGACTTCAGTATAAAGATCAAACAATTTCCTTTTGGTACTTTCCCATGCAGATGCCAATGACTTAAAACAAAAAGTCGAACGGATATGGGTTTATGGCAGTGTAGCCATGCATTTAACACAAGGAAGAAAAGGAAAAAAAGTTTTGGATAGAAAACGAGACCAATTTCAAACAACCATCCAAAGGCGTAACTGACATGCAAGACTGCAGTACACATGCATGGGGGGGGGGGTAAATGATGTCTGAACAGGACCTTTCCGAAAATCACTCCTAAACAAGTATTTTCCCACCGACTAAAAACATCCCTAAACAAGCATTTTGTCTGTTTTTGCTACCATAACCAGTCGTTTTGGGGTCATTTTTTTTTGCTACCCTAACAGTAAGCAATGCATTTTTGATAATATACCCTTATTATCTGGCTTTGCTCGAGTTGCTTTACTTCCACATTACAATATTTTTTGATGATTTTGAATATCGCATCATCCCAATTTCAGGTTATAAAAAAAACATACCCTTTTTTTCCTATTTTGCTGTTTTTGACACCCCCTAATCAATTTACGCGCGTAAATCGCCTGTTGAAAAAGAGACCCTTTTACGCCGTTTTCTGTTCGTGTTCACGTGCATCATATCCACCTTTAAATACAAGTGCCCCCTGGCTAATATGACGGAGTATTCAACGTTGGAGCAAACGCATATCGCATGCGCGAACCGTGAATTTTAAGATCCCGGAAGTGGCTGTTTTGAGCCGTAAACAAAGCAATGAAGTCTCTACTCTACTGGCTTAGCCGAAATATCACATTTACTTATGTTTGAATGCAGATCTACAACAGAGATGAAGGTTGAAATAGAAACATACATGTTATAGCTGTGTGCAAATTTAGTTATACACGGCGAAATTGGGTGTGAAATAAAAAAAAGAAATTTTTTTATACATGTAGTCAGTTGAAAAATGTGCCGAAAAAGTGCAAAAATGTTCGTCTTCAAATTTGAACCAAAATCGCAAATGCAAAGCCCATTTTTGGAAATTTGGCTTCAAAATAATAGACTTGCAAGGCTAATATTGTCCCTTAAACGTAACCTCGTGGCAACAGTAGCCTGCATTTTTTAAAGAGAGGTTCTGGATAAACTATGAGATGGCCGTGCCACCAAGGCATTGTAAATGCACCGCACGGTGCATACGGTGGCGTGTGGATATGGAACTGCTTGTCATCGACGGTGACAGTTTAACTACCGGCCGACGGGGCCTCCGGCCTCCTAGCTACTCCTGCCTATCTACTGCTGATGACTAAATTGTGACTGATCCATGATTTCGAGGGCATTCTTGGACAGATCAAAAGTTTGGACATGCTCATGATATGTGTAGTCAAGCAAGCTCATACTCAGCTTTTGGCATGTAATGCTCTTCGCCTTAAGTGATAAAACTTCTTCTAAGTTTTAAATGCCTGTAGATTTTATTCAATCATGGGAACTTCATATGTGCTATAGTACCCATAGTCAATATACCCATTCAAACATATCGTTTACACATACGCAGATTTATTGGGGTGTGCGGAACCGAATCGGAATCGCAAAAGTGGACCTTTTTGGTAACAAAGTGGGGACCAACTCCCTAAAATGAATGGTCCTTTTTTTTACTTTTGAACATCTGATCACACCAAAATGATGTGACTTGCTTTTCAAAATACTTTAAATTTTTGGACTATTATGAAAACAGATGAGCAAAAGTGGACTTTTGTGGAATCGTGGGGGGATCCTTGCACCCCCCTGCGTATGGCGAATCCTATCATTGGGGTCCCAGTCAAACCACCGGTCCACTAAACAGCCACACCCGATCCCACGGGAATAGGCCTGTGCAATTTTGTGAACACAACACATGGACCCGGTGACCCGGCCTGATTAAATTCTATTATAAAGTGCTAAATAAAGTGCTAATTTCTTCAGGGTCATTTGTGTCGTGGGGTCCACAAACCCCTCCCCAACACCCACCTCCAGGGCTAATTATGTTAGAAAAGCTAGGCTGATGGCTTACTACTATTAGTTATACATCCAGTGCATACTAGGCAAAATTTAGCCTGGATAGGTTTATAGCCCATTTATAGTAGCATCATCACTGCCATCAGTGCACCAGAAAAGGCTCATAATCCGGCTTATGTACATAGCCTTGGCTGATGCATGATGCTCAGTTGCTTATTGCATTAGCTTTCCATGACTTTAGTGACGTCAAACACAATCAGGCAGTATTTCGTGTGTGCTTGCTTAATGTGTGTTCGGCAGTACTTCAGTCAATCGCGGATTCACAGCTTCATGCAATGGATATCTCACTGACGTCGCTGACGTGAGGAAAATATGCCTATAGCTAGTATGGCATAGTAGCATTGGTTTCATACTACCTTACAAGCACCCGAACACATATCTAGGGTTAATACACTAGCCTAGCTAGGCTGGGTAAAAAATCCATAGTCATAAGTTCGCTAGTCTGATAGAGTTTCATTAAGAAAAAAAATCGCTAATTCTATGGCCTAAATTAAAAAGGGGTTTCGCTAGTCATAAATTGAAAAAGGGATCACTAGTCATAAATTAAATTAACACCTTAACCCTACCCCTATTCTAGTGATTTTTTTTAATCTGACTAGCAACCACTTTTTTTCTGATTATGACAAACCTTAGGACTGGCAACCCTTGACTTTGGGAAAGGACCCCCCCCTTAGGCGATGCTCATCAGTCTATGCTAGTAGCACTGGCTGTTTACCTAACTTATAATCAAGTAGAAGCAGATACCAAATGTGCATTTGAATCACAAAACACCACAACACATTTTAAGAAGGCCATAAAATCCAGCTACAACACACAGGCTTCGAATTTACCCAGGGTGCACAGGTGCATGTCACTTGTCTTCCCTGCAGTGCATGTCACTTTCTCCTCTCTGTGCATGTACTATTTATATCCTGCATGCAAATGTTGCAGTTTCATGAAAATAAACATTTATGATTCTGTAGAATATTTCACGTTTAGCTTTTTTAATAAAATTTAAATTTGAGCTGAATGTCAAAAGCCTAAATGTCCCCCAAGTCCTGAAATGATTAGTAGAGTTTCATCAGGCCGTGCATGTAAACTTTCACACAATTGGGAATGTGCATGTAATTGTTCAAAGATGTAATCTTAATTGTATTAAAGCCTTAAACAACACACATGCACTTTTACCATGTTATCTAATATGCACGATACTAACTCTATTAAGGGCTACATGTTAATTGTACTACTAAGCAGAAACTATGTAAGGAAAAATTCAGTTTTTTCTCTTGAAGAATAAAGACTTACCACGAGCTAGTGCAAGCATCAGCTTGCTATAGGACATCATCCAGGATTACATGTGCATTTCATTATTCCACATCCAGCACTTCCTGTTCTATTCAGATGTTTTATTATACATCGTTGAGAAAAGCCTTATTTTAGTTGATTGTGATCTTGCGTTTTGTTATGAGCCTTCCTTGTTTTCCATGGTCGCCATAGGGCCTGTGCTGTAATTGGCTGTTCGTTTTAAGACAGAAAATTCAAAATTTGCCAATTTCTTACAGTTCAGATGATAAAAATTTCAATTTTTTTTTAAATTTACTGTGGGGGGGGGGCAAATGATGGTGGACACTGCCCTTTACCTTTTCACAAATAGGTTTTGGTAATCATTGTAATATACACTATTAACTATTTTTTTACACTGAGATCTGCCACTTTACAAGCTAATCATGAAAATATTTAGGAAAACTTTCAGTTTTCTAAGAATAAAATTGTGGCCTTGCCCATTTTGTGTTTAAAAAAAAACAATCAATCTAATTCAACCACATTTGCCCTTACATGATACTCATCAACCTTTTCTAGTCAGTTCTGCATCATTAAGCGCAATCTACAATCACAGACCAAATTGTTGGCACCTTTTACATGCACAATAAAAAATGAAAAAAAAAAACCAGCATGGCTTTCCCCTGGACCAACCCTGGGGCTCTTCCAAGCACTTCCCTGACCTCATGTCGTTATTGGGTCGTTAAAAAAACCCTCAGGTTTCAGCGTTACATTCAAATAACTACGGCTTGGCGGGATACAATAGTGTGTGGCAAATTCAGAAGAATTGAAGATTGTGCCAACTAATTTTCTTGATTGCTGGTCTCTTATGCACAGACTGCAAAACAAAAAAAAAATCCACATCAATTGAGAGAAAGTATAACATAATGAGCATTTTCAGAGAAATTTGAGATTCAAGCCATGGCTGAATCTACATGAGTTCCTTTTCAATTTAAAATCCTTTGCAGAAATAAAACGGGAAATAAAACAGATCAGTGGTTAAAAGATTGAACCTATTCAGTGTGTTTATCCCTTGCTTCTTCTATATCAACTCTATCAAACCAAAATAAATTTCAAAACAGCACAGCAGCAAAATTAACCTCACTATTAGTAGCTTGATTTAAATTGGCATCTGAAGTTTGTGTGCGTAGTACAATAAGGCATTCTAAAGATTACAAGTAACTTACTGAACAGTACCAAACAGCAGGGGTTCTATAGCTTTGTAGTTTTAATATTGGAAAACGCCAAAACTGAAAAAGAAAATGCCTCAACCTAGAGCTCCTATTCACAGACAATTACAACTTACAAAACGGTGTAATACTGCAAAATATTGCATTCTATTTTGTTACTTTCAGTTGGGTTGATGTGCCTGAATCACAGCCAGTGCGTAGAGGTGGGGGCAGGGGGGGGCAGAGTGCCCCCTCTGAAAAATGCTTTGAGGGAAATCGGGAAATAAAACACTGATCTTTATTGGGTTGTGATCAGCCCTTTTGTTTCGGATTCTTTGCTGCGACCGGAATTTTTGCTTGTGATCGGGAAATTGTTGCACCTACCGGGAAATGCCCCCTCTGAACCACCTGGCTCTCTCTGGCTCGCGCCGACACAGTACAGCATCAGGTAGAAGGTAATTTCCAGAGCACAAAATGCTAAAGTTTCTAAAAAAAATCATTAAATCCTAAAGTGCACGAAACCCCAAAACTTTGGCATCTTTTAAAATGTGCTACTCTGGATGTAATTATTTGGGCTTTTTTAGCTTTATATGATGTGCCCCGAGTCTGTGTGGCTGCCCCAACCCACAAAAAAGTCATTTACAATGCAGTGAACAGAAAATGTACAAAAACCGCCTACAAAACTTTCTTTACTAAAGTAGGCATACTTTGTGCAAGATTAACCCGACAATCTGGTCAATCTATCCTTGGAGAACACAAGACTTCACGTAGGCCCACTTAAAGTCTTTCATTTTGGTGTTATCCCATTGCAACACATACCTCAGTGAAGAGGTCCAACTGAAAAGATTTAGAATCAAAGGTAATTTTGGGTCATTTTCAACAAGGCCCCACATCTAGAATTTTCTGGAGAGGGGTGGACTTGCAAAATTGGACCTTTCCCAAATTGGCCTGTTTGCCATCATTGGGGCAGGGGCGTATCCAAGGATTTTTTCAATAGAGGGGGCTCAAAATTTTCCGGGTCGCTGGGCGCTCGCCGGAAGACCCTAAGATTTTTAATCGGTTCGAAATTCGAGGCCTGAGGGGGGTTATCTACCCAGCGCGATGAATACCGTCAGTCTTGGAGATCTACAAACATGGGGGCCTTGTGCCGTAAAGGCATTTTTTACAGATCTACCGTGCGCCTGGCGCCCTGTTGTGACTCTGGGCGGGGCTCCCTGTGCCTCCCTCAAAAAATGAGGGGGCCGCGGGCGCCGGGGTGCGCCCCCCTCTAAATCCCCCCTGTGGGCATGGCAAAAGTGAACTTTTAAACTAAAAAAAAACCAAAATTTCCATTTCACCCTTTTTCAATTAAAATACTGGAAACGGTCCTTATATTTTCTTGCTTGTTGCACTTGTGCATGTTTCAGCAAATTAAATCAACAAAGTGCATGGATTGGCCCCTTAAAGTGACACAGGCATATTTCCATCAGCAAATTACAAAATTCTCAAAGCAATAACAACACTTTTTGAAGAGCGCAATCAAGTTTCAAATTTTTGTGCAATTGATGTAGAGGTAATTGTTATTAAGCTATAATGTGAATGTTAATGCTCAAAATTATGTTTCATCAATAAAAGGAGGTTTGCTATCAGAAATCGAGGATCCCGCTGATTATAATTTAAAGGCAGTGCTGGAAACACCAAATTTCTGCATGGTCCAAACCCCCACACAAAGGGGGTCTTACTTGACTTGTGGCAACCTAACCGAAAAAAAAAACCAAGTATTTATGGTTAAATTTGAAAATTTATGATTAGTCAACCCCTTTCAATTTGTGCGTAGCAAACCCTTTTTCAATGACTATAGTGAACCCTTTTTAATTTATGACTGCGAACCCCCTTTTTTTAATTTAATGACAGCGAACCCCTTTTTAATATATGACTAGCGAACTTTTTTTAATGATTATGAACGTTTACTAGCAAACCTATTATACTAAGGCATTTTTAACCCAGCTAGCCTAGGCTGGGGACATAACCCCGGAGTTGCACTCTGATCGGCCCCCATATTTATTGATCCACCTCCTCGAGTCAGCAACGTAAGTGCGATATCCAGTGGTGAAGCTTAAATTTACGGACTTTGACCTAATGTGAATGCATACAAGAAAATGCCTGATTTTTTGATTTATTGAGCTAAATTGCACTATAGAAACATCATGCCCCATCCTACCTAGTATATAAGCCCTGGGTGTGAGCCTATTATCGCCCTGTTGCTATAAACCTATACTAGTAGAATCCGCCTCGACAGCTCAATGTAAAAACGCGAAAGCGCAACGCTATAGTGAATTGGCAGCCTCCACGGAATAAACATGTCTTTGAGGCTGTAATTTGGCAACCTCAAACAAAATAAACTGCACAGCAGTTTAATCTGTTATCACTAGCGCTTTCGTTTCCACGTTTTTACACTAACCACACCAGACTAGTACATCAGCCCCAAATGTTAGCTTAGTATACAAGCTGATACTACTAACCTACTACTAGTTTTGCATCAACCACTAGACTTCGTTCATTATTTATAGCCCTGGATGGCGGATGGTGGCCGTTTCGTGACCCAGGTTGACTGGCAACCTCAACACAGATGCAAACTTTTTCCTTCACTCTATCAATGTGGGCATCCCAGCCACACCAGGACAGTGATAAAGGGTCCCTGTTACCATAGTACTACTGCAATAGACTTCAACGATTGACCCTGGCCATGATTGGAACTGTCCTGTTGTAACTATGTATTGGTGTATCACTACTATGCGTTACATGAAGTTCCATCGACAGACCAACCTACAGGCTTAATTAGCTTTTATTACTTTAAGTTGAGGCTAATTATTGGCCTAATTTAGACGTTCTAGCCAACCCCGGGTACCCAAAACTGGGCTTTTTTGATGATTTCCTTCCCCTTTTTTGATATTTCACTAATGACCTCGAGGTCAGTTTATCATTCGCATCAACATAGCTGTAGATAGCGGGAGATAGCCGGATGACAGGCAGTTCCACATCACGTATAGCGCGGAGCCGTGTGCACTTTACAAATCTTTACAATGCCTGGCAGAATCGGCCATCATCAAAGTTTGATCCAGAACTTCTCTTTAAAAAAATGCCGGCTACTGTGCACGAGGTTACGTTAAGCACAATAATAGCATGGTAGTCTATAATTTTGAAGCTCCGAATTTCCCCAAAAATGGTAAAAAATTAAAAAAAAAAAAAAAAAATTGGAAGACGAAAAAAATTTGCATTTTTTCGGACACATTTTTCAACTGTACTACATGGTATAAAATCATTTCTTCTCTTTTTATTTCACAAAACTTCGCCGTGTAACTAAATTTCCACACAGCTATAACATGTATGTTACTATTTTCCACCTTAGTTCTGTTCGATCGTGTCCAAAAAATAATTAATTTGCGTATTTTCGCTTCGTCAGTTAGCTAGAAACTTTGTTTGCTTTGTTACGTTCAAAAACATCCACTTCCGGAGATCTCAAAATCACGGTTGCGCGAATGCGCTATGCGTTTGCTCTAGGTGAATATACAATACCAACCTTTTCGCAACCTCTTACTTACAGAACAGATAATACCGTAGCAAAGTTTACGACCTCTGTGTAAAAACAAAAAAATATGACAAACAAAATGAAAAAACAAAACAAGTCAAAACAAGTCCAGGATAGTAGCAGGATTGTTTACTTGGTAACCAGTGTTTAAGAGGAGTAGTAACACTGTTTCTTGCTGCCACGTAAACTTTTACACCAAGCGTTTGATTCTGCTATGACGTCTCGTGCAAGTCAGAGGTCAGAAATACCCTTTTTTAAACACAAATATACATGTGATGTGCACAATGATCTAAATTTTTATAATACACATATTTAATGATTTTTTATCAGATTGGTTCAAGAATTTGGTATGTCCAAACACATATAATGTACATTCAAGTTAAAACTCAACAATGTCAACAGTTATAGTCTTACAAAAGTTCTTCCAGAAGTGACAGCTAATCACAGCTTATGTCCATTATGGCGTAACCAGGACCTGTGAAATGGGGGGGGCGGGGGCTGAAGGGGTGCCGAGGCGTTTTTTTTGAGGGCGGCAAATTTGGGTCCTTCTCATTTCGACACTGTACAAAAAGTCAGTTCATTTGGGGGGCTGGCGGGGGGGGGGGGGGCAAGGGTTTGTTGGAGGGGGGGCTTGGCCCCCTGCCCCCCCCGCTGGTTCCGCCACTGTGTCCAGAGTTAAAAAGCGTTGCAGTTCACGATGATATGTCCTCACAGTGAGACTTCAAAATGACAGCGTGCAGTCTAATAAATCCTCGATATTAGAATCCAAGGGGATCTTCTCCGTCTTGAAGATAATTTTGTTGTCCAAGAGGTTCAAGACGACAAGGTTGAAAAAGTCCCTCGACGACACTGAATATATTCCAAAGTATATCAGTCCAGGATGTATCACCACGATTTCTAGCTCTCCACCATTGGAATCAATTTGTTTCCCAGCACTTTGGCTTCAAGCCGACAGTAGCATATCACAACACCTCGCTCACGTGGAATTTCAAATATAAAAATCCTGGCAATAGTTACACTCTTAATTGAAAATTTGTCAAATTTCAGGGTCGTTTAAGTTTGACACTTGTTTGTGTCTCAGAGTGACCAATTTATCGGTCGTTATGAGGTGGAAAAAATGTTGAAACTTTCTTTTTCCGAATCGGAAATAAATCAGAAATCTTACCAAACTTTCCGAATCAATTAAACCGCAAGCGATGTGATTGGTTGGCCCACTGTTTATCGCACATCTTGCGATCGTGATTGGCCACTAGACTGTATAATTGATCAAGTGATCTAAGATCGCGGAACACCACGGATCATTTTTTGACAGTAAACCTTATGGCACTTGTTTAGAGCCAAGCAATGCAAGCTGGATTCTCATAACTCTTGGTTCCATTCACTTGTTTTTGCCTTCACAGTTCATGAATAACAATGATACACCACTCCCAATTTGCATCTTTATATTTCTTTTTGGTGTCAAATTTCCCGATGATTTTGAACCTCCCAAATGTGTTTAAAATTTGACATAAAAATTATTCAATTTGACACGGAAATTATTCTGTTTGATACTGAATGGTTGTTTATTCCGATTCTTTTTTTTTTAAACACAAATTTTTTATTTTGAGTCCGGATTTTGAGTGATTTCTAAAAACTTTTCTGTGTCTTTCATTTGACACATTTTCCGGTGTCGTTTTTGACCAATAATTTGTGGTTTTCCTTCCCGGCGAACTATTTTCCGTGTCAATTTGACAATTTTGTGTCAACTTTAACCAATCTAGAATAAGAGGTATTGTACAGGTCTGCAATTATTGCACTCAAACTACTATAACTTCTAGCTACTTGCTACTATGGCTGCTGGCCCCTGAATCTTTTCAGTGAGCAGTATTTTTAACTTCTCCCCTCCCTAACCATAATCATACAAAAAATACAGCTCATCATCATAACAAATCTTGCAAATCTTGCACTGACCAATAGGATTTCACATAAAGAATAAATTAATCATCTGCATTGCCACCTCAGATTAATTAAACATCATTGGGAAATCCCGCAAATCTTGGCAATTCTTTTTTGATCCAATGTATAAACAAGTTGACTCATGTTCTAAATTTACATCTTGGGGAATTCCCATTCACCTCTCTATAGTTGTAAACAACAAGTGCATATCTCAACATAGCACTAGGGGAATTCCCTTCTCTTTCCTTCCACAATCTATCTAGTAAATAACCACCCCTGCTCTGATCTCAATATAGCACAAGGGTTTCATAATAAACAAAGTGTTTTTCCATGAGAAATCTTTCTCTCAAATAAATGAGAAATAAAAGAAAAATTAAAATAAAATGGAGGCTAATATAAACCCTGCTAGAGAACATTCAACGTGTAAATTTTTGTACATTTTTTATTCATAGAGTAAGTAATCACTCTGTCAATTGTGTTGTTGTAAATTTACAAAGCAAAATAAGTTCTGGAGGTGTTTATTTGCCTAACTCCATTGTTGGTGTTTTTCCATAATAAATTGACAACAAATGTCGTGTAGTAATGCCTGACAGGCTGTAATCAGTTTGTGTTGTGTGTGTCTGTTGGAGGGGTCATATTTTCGGTCCATATGTTTCAGATCATTTTAGGCCCATTTTGAAATGGATGACTTATCCACGCTGATATACCATTTTTGAAATAACGACGAAATGCGAAAACCTCAGGTGCTCCGACGAAAAATGCAGAAATACTCGGAAAACTGAATTTCGGTTCAATTGTATTGTAATTTGGTGGTATACACATTAGAATAAGTTCACTCTTAACTTGACATAACATTAAATACAACGACAGTGCTCTCCGTAGATAGTTTTTGTTCATTTATTTGCTTTTTGGTCAATTCAGAGAAATAATCATGTCAGTCGATACACCAAAATCCGATTTGGATAAAGCCATTGGCATAATTGTTTTCGATTACTGTACCATGCTTGTCTTGAGCTCACAAAGAATTTTGCAACTTGGCAAAAGAACAAAATACAGATAAGTACCCGTCGTGATATGTTAATTCCTTAGCATATATCTTTCCCGTATAGATTTGATGCAACGGCTATTTTTAATAGCCAGATTTGAGCTGTTAGATTGTGGCAACAGTCGTTGTCCGACCCTATCTGAATTGTGTATGGCAATGGTACGCCACCTCTTGATGTCATGACAAACGTCCACTCACGGAGAGTGCTTGTTAGTAGAATTGAAATTATGGGGGTCGCCCGCGAAAGATTTGGAAAGCAGTTTTTAAAATACATTGAGAGCGATCTTTGATCAAGGATCTTGTGAGTTGAATTATTTGTGTTGAATTAATCATCACTCGGTAATCAATACGGTGGGACGAGTACATTTACTTAGGACGAAAGTCTGCACTAATGATGAGGCCAGAAATTTTATACTGTGGTGACTGAGTCTCTCTACCAAGTCTCCTACTTTTCTGGCAGAAAAATCACTATATTAACCGCTCGGATTCACTTCGCCATCATAACATCAATGACCTCTCCTGACGAAAACATGTGTAACGTCATGACCAGGTCGAAATATTGAGGTTATTTCTTACTTCTACTTGTTGTTGAATGTGTCTATATCCGTCTATGTGCCAATGTGTTCAAGTTTCGTTGACGCTGCACATATTTGGGAATAAGTCAAGGGAAGAAAAAGAAAGGGAGAAAGAGAAAAAAGGGGAGAAAAGTGTGCATTGCAAGCCCAATCTGAAACGCTAGTGTATGCAGCAGTTCAGAGGGTAATCTATTTGACCAGAGAAGATAAGAATGAAATGGCTCGATTTTTGTACCTCGCGATTACCTAGGATTACTCTCGATTTCACGGGCTCATTGGTTTGGGAAACCAAGGTGCCCTCTTGTTGGAACCTTTGAGTAATCTGTTCAACCATGTCAACCGACTCAAGCTTGGGCCAGTCGGAAGTTTCACAACAGGGAGTAATTGATACACTGCGGCAACTAAAAAAGCTTGTTAATTTTGCAGCTAAAAGATCTCGGCGTAATTAAGCAATATTATTAGGCCGACATTTTTTTTAGAGCGCCTGCAATTTTTCAAAAAATGAATTTTTACAACGTTTTGCATTGGGTACGGTCTAGTAACTATACCTGTGATGGTTTAATGAAGCTCGAAAATGTCTAGGTGTCACAAACGAAGGAATTTGGTGTAATTAGAATTAATTAATACGGGATCCCGATAATAATTCAACGGCTACTGGAAACGGCCTTTCAATGTGCAATAGCCGGGAAATGGCGCCGTGTACATATCTACGCTCATCTATTAGTTGTTTTATTGGTTCAGGTAAGTCAAGTTAGAGATTATTTTTGAGGTGGCACTGTTTCATCATGGACGGACATAAACGTTAGCATTTCCAGACGCCGTTGTTAAGTCCAATCTGGGTCCAATTTTAATTACAAAATAGCTTCTTTTATGATAATATTCATTGTTTAGCATTCTTCGTTTGCAGGTATAGTTCTAGCAATTACCAACATAAACTCTGCAAAAATATAAAATTTGAAAATTGGGGTGCTCTCAAAAAAGGTGATAATATGCTTTAAAACTCTACGTTTGTTCTTTCTGATAGTTATTTATTGTAATCGTGGCAAACTTAATTGAGAAACCGGTGGACTTTTTAACAGAAAGAAAACAGCAAATTCGAACCTTTTACGGTAAGCTAATTTGATTCAAGGTTTTGAGGTGAATAAAAAATGTTGTTATTTTAGCTATTTTAAATATCCGGTTAGCTCCTGTGAAATATGATACGTGATGAATGATTAGAGAATCATTTTGAATAACACATTAACACATATGTTTGTGTAGAAAGGGTCCAAAGCTACCAAACAATACTTCAAAATGGGTCGGTAAAGTTGTTTTAAATGATGCAACAGAGTATTTTCGTTGTACTGGTCACGCCCATAGTGTATAGATTCTAAGCAAATACCAATTGACAACTGGGTAGTTGGAATATTTATGGGATTTAATGGAAACGGTATCATGAATGCCATGTTATTCAGCAAGTAGCGCAGGTCGTTGATCCCAATCCATTGGATTTAAGCGATTAAGTGAATAGGCGGTTGAACAATTATCTTTGACCGGCTTTTGAAGTAGTGAGTCCAACCAGGGGTTGAAGCAAGCGGGGTGAAGCCCATTCTCCAAAACAGTAGTCGGCTGGGCGCGGACCTTTTGAATATTGCACGGCATAATTATAGTTTGGGTGCTTGTATACACACATAATTTCAATTCGATACAAACACCGGCAAAATATCAGTTGTTGGATGTTGGGTGCTATTGGGTGGTTAATTTTGTCCTACCATGGCTACACAACGAATGAAATGACCGTAGTGTTTGATTAAATTAAACCGCCTCATGAATACATCTTTTCACCTAGCGCGCCAGTGCATTATGAGAAAAAAAGAGTATCTAAGCACAATGATCCAGAGCTATCCAGGTACACTATTACACCTGGCCACATCTAACAAATACATCAATTTGTATCACTACGGATTAGTGGATATGCAACGCGGCACCCACAGCTATGTGGAAGAAGCGGTAGGCAGACATTGCTTCTGATTGTTGGTACTCTGTGTTTATTTGTGGTCGGCAAAACATTGCGAGGACGATGAATTTCTAAAGAGACGTAACGCTTACTTCTATCTATATGAAACCTCTTTGATCCAACCGGTCTCCTCCTTGCTCATCTTCTCTGACGCGGACCAATAAGCGTTCGGAATTCATTTGCTGGAGAGAAGGTTGGATAAAGAGCGGCGTGGGAGGAGAATTGCACAGTGTTTAGAGGAAAGCGTTAGTTGCTATGCATAAGCATTTGCAAGTTCAAAACCCGATAGTCAACTATCAATCATTCATCACGTCCGTCTCTAGAAAGAATTACCAGTCATGCCGCACTGTAAAAATCCAGTGCAATTTACATGGAAAATACTGTAAAAAAAGCTTAAAATTACAGTATTGGGCGGTAATTTGGAAATACAGAAAATACTGTAAATTTTATGTCCAAGTTTCCAGGCCTTATAAGACCAAATCTAAGTGAAGACTTTATTCGAAATTAATGAGTAACAACCATCATTATACATACTGTGAAGTTTTTCGATTATACCTTAAGTATAATAAAATATAAGGAAAAAATACTGAAATTGTACAGGAAAATCCTGGGCAGTCAATTCTGCCAACAAAACCCGTAAAATATTAGCTTTTACAGTTTCATCAATTTACTGTATATTTACAGTGATGTCCTACATTTTTACAACAAAACTGTAAATTTTACAGTATATGCATGTAAAAATGTGGATAGGCCTAATAAGTGTAGGGTGTTCATCAGTGCTTTTATTCTCCACACATTCACAATCTCTGAAAACTCAGCAAATATATATGTTTTAAGCGTTTAGATACATAATTTTACAGTACACTGTTAAATTTTACGGTTATTGTGGCAGAATTGCTGCAGGATGTTACTGTAAATTACAGTATTTTTTTACCGTGTGGGTTAATATTCTGATATCGAAATCGTGTCTGATGATGCAAAGAAGCTACCCAAGGTGAAAAAGGACCAGATGATATGAGAAGAAACATATCAGAAGCAGAAGGTTCTAGGACGCTAATGCGACGCAAAGAAGTATGCTGTTTTGGAGGCCTAAGAACTGGAAAAAATGATAAATTTCAGAGTCAGACAGATGATTTAAAAACAAACAGAAATTTTGGGAAGAGAAATTTAATGAAGAGGCCGTATGGTTAATTAAATTCAAAATCAAGACCAGGCAATCAAAATTCAAACCAAACAACAGACAAGGCCTAGGCAAGGTACTGGGAAACCAGACTACCAATGCAAACAAGGCCTATTATGTAATCACTCAACCAAAATGATTTCCCCCAGAAAGTTCACTCTAGCTGAAAGAGAGGGATCGCCAATCTGTTAATATCTTTCGGAATCAGCGTACAACAAACCGTTGCGAACTCAACATTGTTTCTGAACAACCCACACTAGTGTTTCGTGTGAAAGAGTTGGTGTGAATACAAGTCCCACGCCCAACAAAAGTTCAATAATTTGCGATAGAGTTATAAAGGGGAAGTTGAAGTCATCGGCAATTAAGGATTTCGAAGATTAGTTCTTTTAGGAAGGCAACTTGATAACTGGGACGATTTGGACCAGCCCAAGGTATTTGTTTGACCAGAGCCTCAGAAAACAACAGACGTTGATAAAAAATTTTGCTCAAGATAAGATTGTGAATTATGTCAACAACGATGAAATAATGAGTACATTGAAAATATTGAGTCAGGACCATGAAGTCATGATACTTTCAGGTCTGTTACAAGTGATGTAGAAAAAATTTATAGCATTGCAAAACCAAAGATGCAAAAACATTTGGAAATATTCAGCCACATCCATCACGCAAGATCACCATGGTTATGATTATTATCACAATGACAATGGTATATTATGAGAAAGTGTAGAGTTGAAACAAGGTTGCGTACGCAAGTGGAGGAACATATTGTGATGATACAACCTAATATAGGGCAACGTTGTCATGGAAATTGCTCATGATAATTAGGTTCTGGACATACAGAAAACCAAAGATAGGATTACCCACCATTTTTATTGTCAAAATCTGAATCCTGAGTCAGACAATTTTCTGTAAAATCATGTCATCAGTGGCCAAGTCTAAACAGCAAAAAAGATTTTGCTGAAACCACTTCCTATGGGGATACCCCATTCAAAAGAGTTTGCATTGACATTAAAGGACCATTACCTGAAACGATCAAGGGGTACAAATATATTTGGTGTTTGTGCTTAGAGCACTAGATATCCAGAAGAGGTACCAATTGCCAAATCAGAAAGCTGAAAACGTAGCTCAAGCAATGCTAGAATTTTTTTCTAGCAATGGGTTACCGACTGAAATCTGAACCATAATAGAGATTACTCAATTATGTCAAACGTTCATGATAAAACATGTGTGAAAGGCTTGGTATCAACATTAGCAGAATGTGCTTACCATCAACAGACCAAGATTTATTGGTAGGTTATCAAACATGATCAATTTCCTTGATATATGCACAAATCCAAACTGAGATAGGATTTGCCCTATTTTGGTTTTATATGGTGAAGTAACGTCAGATTTCACGGGATATGCCATCATTCTCATGTATGGTGAACCACATAGAGGGCAATTAGAATTGAAAAAGGAAGGATTTTTTAAAGGGAAGAAGGTCAAGATATTCCATTGTAGATATGACATACCAACATGGTAACATGGATGGTAAATGCTAAATTGAGAAAGGTGAAACAACGGGCCAAAATGAAAGCAAAAATTATGACAAAAAGGCTAGGAAAAAAAATCAAAGGGGTGAAAAAAGTCCTAGTATTTTGCCAGAAGTTCAGGAAGTTTGAATCAAAATCGGCAGGCCCATACAAAATTTAAACCCAAAGTGTCTAATTCAAATTAGAGGTGAATATGCCTAACAAAACAAAAACAATCAGGTTGTTGCATGCCAACATGATCAAGAAATACTATGATCGTGAACAAGCCAAGATATTCAACAGTGTTCTCGTGTATCAGGGATTATCCCAGAGTAGGTCAAGAGTCAAAATAGAGAAGAAGATGATGTGGGAACAAGAGTAGGGATTGAGAATGTGGATCGGGTAATACACAAACACAAACCTTGCAAGATTGCAAATTTAGACACATTGTCCGCATGCAGTCACTCAAAATTCAGAAATACCAAAAATTCTGAAAAAACATGATAAAATATTTACTAATGATACCTGGCAAAAACTAATGTCATATTCACAAGGTTGCCACATACAGAAGCTCCTCTTAGGCAAAGAGCCTACGAACTCTCAGGCTCTAACAAAAATTGCAAGTTGAGATTGATAATATGCTCAATCTAGAGTTTATTGAGGAAGGGGAGGGGAAAAAATAGTGGCGTATGCTTCATTGCATAGTTAGCTTGTTTACAAAAAACACCCAAACGGTGATTGTAGCTGTGTGCAATTGAACAAAGAGCCCGTCATAGATCCATTACAAAATGCTAGAATTGATGAAATTTGGATGGATGACGTTGAAGTGCTAAATTCATCTCTCCTTTGGGATTTGCCAAAAGAGTTTTATGAAGTACCTGGATCCTAAGCAAAATCTGCGTTTTGGCATTTGGACGTCAATTACGCTTACAATGCGATGTCATTCGGTATGGTAAATTCAGGCTACATTTCAGGCTTAGTAGATGAAAGGTTGAAAGATTGCAAAAACACTTTTGTCGCAATATTTGATGATGTTGTAATTTTTTTAACTCCGGCAGGAGCATGTGAAACACGTAAACATCGTACTGTCCAAAATTGAGAAGCCTGAGTGACGGTAAAACCACTAAATTCAAAGTTTGATTTCAAACAGGTCAGTTATCTAGGTCATGCCATTGGAAATGGTCAAATCAAACCAAATCTAGGCAAAATTGAGGCTACTCCCGTAACAAGAAGACTCAGGCCATTTCTTGTTTGACAGGGAGTTATAGAAAAATTTATTCATCACTAGAGTGATATTTCTCGAAAATATCAATCTCACAAAGAAGAAAGCGGCCCCCAAGTCTATTTGGTTCATTAATGTGCAAAAATCATTCCAAGATTTCAAACAATATCTGGCTACAAAACCAATTCTCAAAGCACCGGAATTTGAACGGTTTTGTTGCAAACAGATGCATCCAAACCTGGTCTGGAGCGGTTTCTCAGTCAATTAGAGAGCACCAATCTTAAAACTCAGTACAAAATTGCAAGCAAATGGAAATCAATTACCCTGTTTAAGAACAAGAATGTTAGCAATGGTCTGGGATACACAATTGAGTCGAAAGTTTACTTTCAAATCACAAAGCTTGAAATGGCTTGAAACACCCAGCCTCTGTAACAGGTTTAACGCGATGGTCATGTTATTAAACCGATTAATTTGACCATGAAAATACAGAAAGGGAATTGTCAACACGAATGTGGGGGGACATACTGATCCAATTAAACACGTACATATATGCTACGTAATCCAAAACCACTATTGCACAGAATTATGACAGTTCATTGTCAGTAAAGGGTAAACGCAAAATTGTAAATAAACAAAACTGGACCACTCACGGACATGATTGCTTTAAATTGAACTGAGATCGCAATCTGTCTCGGAGGATTGCGGTTATAATTATGTCCGCGAAAGATTTGGAAGTTCAGTTTTCGCGTTTGCTTTTTTCACAATTCATTGAGAGAAGATTCATTTTTCTGAAGGGAGCTGGAAGTTGACTCATTTGTGTTGAAATTAAACCATAACTCTGAACTGAATCAATGAGGGGACGATTCAATTTTAGTTATGACGAAATTATGCCACTAAATGATGAGCGAAATTTATGTGTGTCTCTCAACCAAGTCTCCTACTTTTCTGGCAGGAAAATCACTATATTTTGCTCGGATTCACTTCTTCTTATAACATACACAACGGAAGTCTAGGTCTTCTCGCCACAGCTTGATTGTCAACATAATATCGCAGTCCAATTTGAGCTGATAAAACAGTAATTTCAAGGTACTTAACCGAAGTTATAGACAAATATAATATTTTGCGACAATTTCGGCAGCCATTTTAATTTTTCGTCCGGACTGTTTTTTTGGCCGCTTTTGTCTTGATCAGTCTGCATAAAGTCATCAAATTTTCGGTGTGAAAAGATTGAAAACTATGGCCCTCTCTAAAGCCCACCTTCTGATAATTTAGTGCCGTACCTATTTTGTTGCAGGTCATGTTTATCCAATATTGAGGATTGGTATTGACTACTCTCCTGGACAACTGCGTAGCACCAAGTCATCATATTCACGACAGAAGACATTTATTGTGAAGGAGCAGAACAAGCAAAGTTTTCTTGGCAGAAATAAGGTAGGTAAAATAACCAACTCTGCGAGTTCTATTTTATGGAGTAGATTTTTGGTCTACTATCTTCAGTTCCCGTGCAGTATATCACTACAAGTCAAATTCGTTTGAGTGTCACACTCGTTTCTCGTGTTACAGGACAACGTTTTGGCCAATACAAATTTGGGCTTATTATTGGTTAATTTTTGGGTATTTTAGGGCAACTCAAATACTTTTGCTTGCCATATCTTGGCAAAGATGATAGATTGATAGGGTACTGACTCATAATCGCTCCCGATATGCTAAGAAATCGTAAATAACTCAGGTTCCTATTTGCTATGCGGGGACTTTTTTTGTCAAAAGTTTTTAGTTAATTTACAATTGATTCTATACACGGTTCCTGACCTTCTTTATTGCAGTAGTAATTAAGCAATTTCTGTTCACTGAGCCTCTAGGTCAAAGTCAAACAAATAAAAAGAAAAATTTAAAAGGGGTCCACATAAAAAAGGCATATAATGGGCCACAATACAAAAATTAAAATACACAAAAAGCAGAACAGAAATCAAACTATGGAAACCAAAACCGGCAGGAATAAGTTATGTAAAGTAAGACTAACAGTGTAAAGCATAAAAACGGCAGAAGGAAACACAACAAAAAAAACTTCAACAATATAAACAGCAACAAACCAAAACAGACAAAAAATAACATCGCAACGAACATGTTTTAGGTGGTTGCATACGAACGTTTTCAAAATTGTTTATGAGGATTCGCTTGACTTTTCGCGAGTTTGTGATTTATCATATTAAACGTTAACATATTTTAGACTTTAAGGGTTTGCTGTTGCAACGCGAGATTTTGGGCATCATAAATGTGACATATGTAGTGTTCATAGGGACCCCCATATTTGTGTTTGGCTCAAGAAATGCCTTGAAGTGAAAACAAACGGCAATTTTTATCTTGCTAATTTTCAATAAATTTTAAAAATAGGCTTGAATTTAGTATTTGCTCCTATAGTTAAAGCAATATTGGCACATTTTTGAAGGCGCCCACTTTTAAAAAATTGATGATTTTTGCACAGTACGTTGGTAATTGCTAGGAAACTATACCTGCGAACGAGAAGAATGCTAAAAAATGCGTATTTATCAAAAACTAAGAGATTTTGTAATTAGGAAATTGGGTCCCAGGCCGGAAATGATATTTATCAGTCCATCATGAAATAGTGCACATCGAGAAAAATCCAACCTTAACTTAAACTTTCACCCAACTATTAAACCACCGAATGGATGAGCTTAGACACGTACATCGCGCTATTTCTCGGCTATATTTACATTGGAAGGAGTTCCAGCAGCCGTTGAGTATTATCGGGGATCCCCGATAATAATATTCTAGTTACAAAAATTCCTTCGTTTGTGACACCTAGGCATTTCGAGCTCAACCATTCACAGTTATAGTTTACTAGCCCAGTTACCAATGCAAACCGTGCTAAAAGCTCCAAATTTGGAAAAACAAAATTGGGGGCGCCTTCAAACAAGTGTTGCTAATATGCTTTAATAATGGAAATTTCGCAATTTTTGTACCAAGAAATGATCCCAGCTTATCATTCACATGGGATTATCTCTGATTAGAAAGCTCTACATTAGGTTGTCAACATCAGATTTTTTTGGGAACACCCTGTTATGTGAAAATCGCGATCGTTGCACCTTTAATGACTTTTGGTTGTTTCAATATGACCTTTGTTGAGTTATGGCCTATCAAAGTACTGCAGATAAGGCGAAACTCCACTTATTCTGATGTATGTCTTTGATTTTCAAAGGGCGATATTTTATATGTGTTAATGTTTTTTTAAAGATGCGATATTTTACACGTTCTTTATAGATATTGTAGAAAGTAAATCAAACGTTGAAACAATTAAAGTTCATCTTTTTTTAACGTTTAAAAAAATAGTTGTTTCTAAAAAACACTATACATACGATATTCTGAGTAAAAAAATCGCAAAAACTGAAATTAGTATTCAGTACACTCCCTCAAAATTGGCAGAGAATATGGTTTTATGCCCCACATTGCAAAGTATTTAACAAAAACAGGTCTTTCCTGTTATTCTCCAAAAAAAATGCATTTAAAGTCATTGATGAAAATTTTTAAAAGGCCATCTCAAGATTTTTAGAAAACACATATATTGGTATTTAAGTTTGAACATACTCTGAGAGTGTAAGTACTTTCAAGTGTTTAATCCAGAAGCAGGCGTAAAACAACTGCGTGATTTTTTTACCGGTAATTCAAATCTTGCATATTCAGTGAGGCCAATTTTGAAAAGCTTTATGTGTTCTTAACATTCACCTTCTAAATATATATATTTGTGTGGTTATTTCTAAAGATAATCAAATAATATAATAAATTGGTAAGTCACCCCCGAAACCGCGATTCTATTTTAGCAGTCAATTTAAGGGAGTGTTCTTGTATTCTTTTCAGAAAATGGTGAGAAAGTGGTCGTAAAGGTTTAACATGCACCAGTTTCGACCGGCGGATCCGGAAATGTCGTTCAGATGAGAGAGAATTGACGTTTTGCACAAGATCAAATCACAACATATCGTCAGCTTGGCGGTTGAAGGATGGCTGATTGTAGTGATTTGAATCGCTTCGTTGGTTTACGAAAGTAAGTTCATAATTTCAAATTTAGTAATATAATTTCATATTTCAATTTTTTTTTCCCATTTTTTGATAGAAAATATATTATTTTTTAAGGATTTTGATAGAATTTTGAATGAATTATCTAATAATATACGCTCTTGTTGGAAAGGCAATACCATATGAGGATTGTTGTAATTGAAAAGAGCACGGTCAGTGTGTTGCTGCCAAAAGATGTGAACCAACTATCAAAAAGGTTCATAAGTCCGTGGTGATTTACTTTGAGTAATGGAAAGGTCACCCAATAACACATTACGACAAGAGAAAGTATGATGACAGCAGTTTAACCGATAAGGCAAAGGGTATCTGAGCAAATTGTCCGAAAACTTGACATAATGTCAACCCGTCGAAACGATTATGACATGATAAGATTTATCAAGATTATTTCCGAGTTACCTGACTGAATGTTATAGCTTTACAAAAAAATTTACTATGAACAGAAACAAAGACCCAATTTCTCAGGATTACAAAGGTAATCTTAAAGAAGTATCAACAAAAAAAAAGAACAAAATGCATAAAGCAAGAGTACTTAAATGTCCGATGAAGACAAATTATTGCGGTTCAAAAACTTTAGAAATAAATGAATAATCTCTACGTAATTCAAAACGTCAGTATAATTCCGGAAAAAAATCAAACACATAGAAGAAACAGTATGCACAAACATGGAAAATATTAATGGTATTATGGACGTAATATTGGACGTAATTGTACCGTACTGATAATACATAAAGAAGTGTCTATACCAGCCCGGGAGCTAGCAGATATTGTAACACATCTCAAGATACAAAATGTTTGAGTGATAAAATAACAGTACTTAAGCATAAGGGGGTCCCCTAAGTGTCACGGATTTAATCACCAAAATTTTGTACTCGAGAAATGTGGTACAAATGGCTACGACGCTCCGTGCTCGTAGAGAACTCTTTATTGTAGTAGACACGATCTGGTTTTTAGGGGCGCCTACGGGCGCAACTATTAGCTTGGCTTGGAAACCGTTACTGCGGTCCGGTAAGTAAAGGGTGCGGTCCGTAGCGATTAGGTGCCTTACTTTTCCGTGCGGCGAGCATCGAAGTACCCGACAAAAACGTTCAATTTTCTCGCTAGGTTCTATAGGTTAAGGACCCAATTACGATACTATTCAAAACAAAACATATTAACATAGTAATGGACCCCTATTGCAAAATCTCCATAGAACCATATCGTTTTCTGGAGATAACGTAATCGCTTGCGGCATAGTACTAATATAATATCTTTCGCAGGTCTGTGACACAGACTACGACTTTCGGAGCCGTAGGAAAACTGTAGCCAATTGGGGAATTTCTAAGTTACATCACGATATGTTACATAGCAGATGTTCCAAATATGGTGGAAAATTAATTGAGGAAGTGCTCGAGATTACCCGATGACCTAAAATTAAATTTCTTTCGGCAGAGATTTAAGAAGCAGTCCTCCATTTTCCTGGAATTTTAAGGATATTTTTCAACAAAAAACTCTATTAGGAATCCTCCAGGTTAGCACGCCATATGGGTCATGCCAATTGTGACCTCGAGCGCGGTCTTGAGTCTTCAATCAATCATGTGACCAATTTGAGAAAGATTCCGGAAGAGATAGCAAGTTCCTATTGGCCCAGCGGTCTAAGGCAGTGACACTCATGCATTATGTTCTCCCCGTTGGTCCTGGGTTTGAAATCGGTCAAGGAAGTGTGATTTTGTCATTGTTGTTATTTAGTTTTGTTCTTGTTTGAACTGTTGTTACAGGAAAGATGTGCCGTTGTTTTTGCTTTTTTTCTCCCTTTTCCCTGTTTTTTCTTTTTTTTAAACAAAACCTACACACCTTAAATTGAATCACGAAGTTGGAATAAGTAGGGCCAAAATGAAAAATAAGAATATGAAAACTGACAAAATTAGAACGGAAACAAGAAACTAAATATCAAGTGTGCATCAATAAATCATTTGGTTTTTAAAAAATTAAAAAGAATAACAATTTGAAAATGAGGTGAAAAAAAAGGAAAACGCTAAATTACAATAAAAAAAGAAAAGACAAATACAAATATAAGATTTTTATTTACAAGAAAAAACAATAATAACTTAAAATTATTAAAAATATAAAAAAAGAACAAATTAAAAAAAGAAAAATTAATAACAAAAGTTAATGAACAAAAGTAAATGTAAAAAAATAATAACAAATGCAATAAATGAAAAAATAACAATAACAAAGTACTAAAAGAAAAATGAACTAATAAAATAAAAATCTTTAAAATAAATAAAAAAAATAAAGATAAGTTGATTTAAACTAATAATAATAATAAAACAAATTAAAATGGAAAAAGAAAGAAAATAAATTTAAATATAAATAAAATACAAAAGAAAAATTCAAAAGATTAACAATGAGTGAAAAAAATAGAAAAAACGCTAAATGAACAAATAAACAATAAAAGACGGAAAACAAATAAGAATTTTAAAAAGAAAAGTTTTTTAAATTATTAAATTAAACTTAATTAAAAATTAACATCAAAATAATATAAGCAGGATTAAATAAAAACAAAAATTATTAAGGCCAATGGAAGTGGATTGTTAGTTTCCGGTTGACCGTTCGAAAAAAGGAGGTCACTTTTTCATGATTCATTATTCCTTATTTTCAGATTTCATATAAAGTTTACGTCATTGGTATAAATAAGATGGTGTCTAAAACCTGAATTCATTTATATCTAACATAGGACTTAAACCAGTTGATACTTTATGTAATATTTCCTTCAAAAAAATCAACAATTTTGCAAGATCAAATATTGTAAGCTCGATCGCAGAGTATGATCATTGGTAGGGATATCTAAAATTGTCATTATAACACCTAAGTAAACCACCTCAGCCACAAAAATACGTTAAAATTGTCAGAACGACATGCCTTAGATTATGAGAAGCTTGAAAGTAGGATATGTATTTAGATTGCAAAATTGACGTTTAACCAAAATAATGAAAGTTTTTATACGATTTTGTGGTTATATAAATTCACCGATAGTCGCAGAAAAACAGCAAAATATCGCAAAATTTATGCAAATTAGGTCATATTTATGCAAAATTTTTACTATGGCAACCATTTTTGTAATGATTGAAGTCTCACCTGTTACTGTTACTCTAAATAACCTTTCAAATTTGGTGAAAATTGAAAACAAGGCATTGATTTTGTATGCAATTTTAATAGCGGTTTATAAAATCAAAGGTGCAACATAGGATACCTCATTGTTAATAAGGTCAAAAGCCTCATACCAGTCAATTGTCTTGTGAAGTCCACGCTGTAAAATAAGCTGAAAATGTAACATTGACCTCATTGGAAAATTTTATTGCTATTCAATAAAAACAAACTCCATTTATGGTGTACAAGCAAACCCTCATTGTTTCTGAAGTCAAGGGTCCACATCCAAGGACAAAAGGTAAGGTTAAACCGATCATTGACCACACAAAAAAGGCAACTCTCAAAATCCACCCCATCGGCTGTTTCTGCCAAACAGTGCCTCACTAAACAAATCCCACTCCCTTAAATGCTGTGAAATAAACCATGCCAATCTATAGTTGCCAACAAAAGATAATAAACAAACCAAGATTGTTTAGTATAGTTTTATATGTGTACAATTAAAACAATGCTTTTATGGTATTGGCTAAAAAAATAAAGCTTTCATAATTTCCGTTAATTTCCCTATATACGCTAATTGGTAATTGCTCCTAGACAAAATTGCAAACTTCACCAACAAATAAACTGTCATATATATTCTTGTATTTCAATATATATCATTTTTATATTATTTCAAACACTTTTGTACTATAAAAAAGTTGCAATAAAACTTCGCGAATTCAATCTGATATAGTGTCTACGTGTCTTTATTACAAAAGATTTCCCAACCAATAGAAACAAACCCAAACAAGACTCACTCCTTGGGACGCTCCCTTTCCTTTTTAAGGGAAATTTTTTTATTACATTTTGGATCCAAACATTCAATGCGTTTCATGTGAAAGCGCGTTTAAATAGGGACAGCTTAATTTAAAAAATCACCGCCATTTTTACGGGTGGTTTCATGCTGGTTCTGTTGTTGAACCGGGCGGGGGACCGACAACGTAACCGGTGGTTTTGAAGCGCCCTAGTTACCCTCTTTACACTTCAAAAATGAAATGAAAATGCAGGTACTTTGCCGTTTTTAAGACTTGATCCTGTCAAATGATGTTATATAAACATAATAAAATATAGTAGAAATACTTCGTTGATCTCAATATGTAATTTTTCTGTTATTTGCTTGACACTTCTGCAGCAAATATATAAACACAGGTAATCATAATGGAGTTATGCCATGCGCGTTTTAAACATGCAGAAACCCGAGTATATCTACGGATTCCCCGAATAGAGAATTTTTGCAGGGTCTCGGAGACACAAGTATGTACATATTCGTAAATATGGTAGGAAAATGATATTGATTGAATGGGCTTATAGTTTTGGTGCAGATATGAATATAAAAAAATCCTTTTCCTTTAACCCTCGTTTTACCAAGGGGTGGGTCACCCCAGTGACGTTAAAAACGCCTAAAAGCTTCCAGGTGGTAACTGTTTTTACGCATTTCTAAAAAATCGCGTGCATAGTATGGTTCTAAAACTCTCGTTTATATAACTAATTAGAGCTGAAAACCGCTATTCCGATATTTGGTGCAGATTTTGGAATATTTTTGCTTATTATACAGTTTACAAATATATTTTCACATGTATCAGGAATGAAGTATTTCCAGGAAATGGGCATTGTACATAGAGACATTAAGCCTGGGAAAACATCATGAAAACACTTGCTTCAGATCGAGAGCTATTTAAACTCGCAGATTTGGCGCGCTCGACAACTGCAAGAAAATGCGAACTTTACCAGTCTTTATGGTTTACTGAGGAATATTAGTAAGCATTTAAAACTATTCTTACAACAATATGTTCTGATTGTATTGTCAGATCATTTGTTAATATAGATCATTTCAAGTCGGACCTGTCCAATCTGCTGTACGAGAAACTGAGAGTGCTTCATAACTTAGTATCCCAGCTTGCACGGAAACATATGGAATGAACCGTGACCCTAATAGCCGAGGCTCTGGGTGACAGAGTTGTTTGATGAAAACAAATGATGCGTTTAGAGTACACCAATGAAGATGGACTGTGGGACATCACATTCATAGGATTATTCTTGAAACGGGTAAAGGAGCCATATATTCCCGGCTACGCTCCTTAGACGACAACGAATAAGGGCGTGAAACTAATGTTGTGTGAAGAGTCATTAAATCGAGGCTCTATTCTTCACCGGGTCGGTGGACTGTGAGTAGAAGGACCATATCTCTTGCCACGCGGCAAATATATGGGATTTTTACCCGAAAATTACGAGCTATGGTCTGCGAGATGCAATAGGAGTGGGAAAAAAATCTGAAAATGCGAACGGAGGGAGCGAAGCGACGGAGTATCGCCCCTAACGGCCGGGGATGCATAGGGGTCTCCAGAGGGTTTCTGCCACTTTAGAGGCTACAGGAAAGCATTTCTGAGAGTAAAATATTCATGCCAAAAAGTAAAATTAAAACTGTAATGTGAAGAATGGGCTAGTTCTGGGTCCAAATCATCTCACTACTAGTCATGATTGTTGGATCAAATTATTAACTTTTAGGTATTAAAAGGCCAAAGGTAAAACATAAGTGATAATGATTATTTTGATAAAGACACGCTTTGGGCTTTGCACTTCATTTCCTTGGCATCAAATGATAGCTACGTAAGGCTTTTACGCAGGGGGTTTTTTTGCAACCATGCAATCAGTCTTCACAAAAATTTGATCCATGGCAGCAAGGGATCAAGATTTTGAAGACTTGCCGTTACTTAACACTGTTTACAAACAATACCCAGTGAAGTTGTATTCCTATTGTAACTGCAAAGTTATCGCCGGAACGAATTTGTTATTGTGCCACAACCCTATAAGGTTGATCGTAGATAGAAACCGCAAGGATCATGGGGCGAAAAAGGGGAAAGAGCACCACACACGTCGACGATCATTCCATGGTTTATGTGCCTGTCAATTGAGGGCATCACAGCAAAACGAGTAGAACCAAAACTATTGAGGATTGTTTCAATTAATGTTTAAGTTAATATGAAAATGTAAATACCAGATTGTTGTCCATGAATTATATTACAAGTAATCTTTGTTTTTATGAAAGGTACGACAAATTATCCCCTCAAAAATAACCAGAAAATTCACACTTTCGTCAAAGCTGCATCGAAAGATGTAGCGTGCAGCCGCCAATGGAAGCTGAGTGGAGTTGAACTACCTGTAACCCAAATTATCCCAGTTTTTAAACATCACAAATTTCTTTAATTACCGTATAATGAAGCGGCCGACTATAACCGCCCAGATGATTAGCAATTTCAAACTTCATATTTGAGTTTCATTGTTAAAATAGTTAGAAAAGACCTGTTCGTGGGAACAAAACCATTGAGATTACACCGGACACGGGAGGCAAACTTGGTTCATCGATTGCCGCTTGAATCCACCGGGCCCACACATAGTCGCACACCGCGCATCGCACACGGAAAAACTCTGTTAGACTTCTATCAACCTACCTGCATTTCATAACTGTAATTTCGATTCAACTCGCAATGCATTTTTTGGTTTAGGCCACATCAAGTTAGAAAAATCTTAAAGTTTGCTCTCTTGTCAAGTTTCAAATAATGTACATTGACGAATGGATTTATCATTTTACACCTCGCAGTGGTAGCCGGACGGAGTCGGCCGCCCCGAAGGTGCACATGGCCAGCAGGAGTCCAGAGTTATTATATTTGCGTGCGGTGGATTGATCATGTACTTAATTTCTGTAAGCTTTGTTGACAAACATACGATCATTTAATTCATTTATATTGCGAAAACTCAAAACATTTCTGTTTTACAATTTAACAAAGTTCATATTTGCTGAAATATTTAAACTAAAATGTTGATTTACCAACGACAGGACAGGGCGGCCAAGGGGCCGGGCTATAAGCTGCACTAGCATAGCGCAGGGCAAATCGCGAGCTAATGTCAAGCTCAAATAAATGCCCCAAAACAGTCGTCATGTATTTGTATCTCGGTACTTTTACAGATAAGAGTAATAACATATAAATCATACAGCTTTTAGATTCTTTTGTGAGTTTTGTTTAATACCAGACTCCAAATTTTGGAAAGTTTTTGCGTTCCCATTGCCAATAGGCAAGTACACCGGGATCCAGCTTGTGTTGCCCCTTTTTCGATCCAATCAGCATGCGGTAGAGCGCCCTCTGTTTGCTATTTTGCTATCTACGATAAAAACCTTATGAATTCGGCAAGCTGCGTCAACGGAATAAACTGCATTGAAGGATGTGGTGGCAGATGGGACAGAATATTGAATTTCATCCCTATCGCCTTTCTCTTTGAGTGTAACGCCATTGAAACGTGTCCCTTTACTTCTCGATGTCTTTTAAATTGTTTCCAAGGGCGTGGTAATACTTCAATTTCCGTTCATTTTGTCGCTTATTTACCACGTCGGTATTTTTCCGTAGAGCAAGATCGAGAGTTGTGATCTGACATGCTTTGCCTTTATGCTAGTCTCTTATACAAAATAGACGATGTACGCAAACCTATTTAATACACCCGATGTTCCGATATACTTTAAGCATCAGAGTCGGAGATCAGATTACGATAAACAGAATTCGTTTTTTAAAAATCTCAATCTACAATCAAACAATAAAAAATCGAAAAAAAAAATAAGAAAAATATAGAAAAATCGGTTTTTAATCCCAGAAATGTAAAAAAATCGATTTATTCCCCTCCCCCTTCCTTTCTTTTCTTTTCTGATTAAAATCGGAGATTGGCATCTGACGGTCTTGGAGTATAAATAATCTGGAAAAATTTCAATGTCAAATACTGCCCTCCACGACAGATTGCAGATGGTCCTGGAGCATGTGCATTGAAAATTTGACATTTAAGGATATTTTTCCAGATTACTCATGGTCCAGGACATTATAGTTCTGGACCCAATTGGACCATATGGTCCAGGACCAATTTAGGGCACAAAAATATCATGAAGCACCGGCAATGTTGGCCGTAGCCTTCAATGTGTTGGCTGGATACGGCATTGTGGTTTAAAATTCTAAAGTTAAGTAAACAAGGGATTTGATGATGATCGAAGTGGTTTCAATATTCTGCAGTAATGCTTAATTTCTAAGAAAGAAATGATAAAATACAGATTCTAAAACCTTAAACTAAAAAAGTGACCAAATTTGAATTTTCAATTTGAACCCAACCGAAAGATGAAAATTATCATGGGTACAATATGGACTCCCCGCTGAACAAAAGCCAAAATCCTGTTCATAGAAGGGTTAAAGGTTTCGATGCTGAAGGGATGCTTGTTATATATGCCGGAACCGGAATTATGCAGCTACGGAAACATTGCCAGATCCGGCAGTCGGTCCGAACTGAGATTAGCCTATCTTTGCGAAATTGCATTGAGGAATTTGGCAATTCGTGTGACATTAAAAAAAAATACCGCAAACTCGTAGTAGTGTAGCAGGATTAATAATTAAGGTTAATTGATTTTGCTTAATCCGTGCGTTTATTGTATATTCTTATAGATTTTTTTGTTCTTGCCTTTAGCATCTCGTATTTTCGAGCGTGCAGTACTTAACGACCTCTAGTAGCACCCTTTACTTGCAAAAGTTGATATCGGATTTAGGGGTCACCATCTACCATATTGCCACCGGACTGCTACCATTTAGACCTTTCGGAGGAAGGAAAAACAGACAAACAATTAAGTGAGGTTTCCATTAGAGGTTTTAATTATTTGCTTTAGAAGTGGATTTTTAAATAGATAATAACTATAAATGAGTAAACTTATACGTGTTCTCACAATTGGTATAGGAATAGTTGAATCAAGATTCACCACCACAAATGAGCTTATACATATCTACATCGACTATAAACCAATACGATTGTATCCATATTCATCAGTGAACATAGACGAAGGCTGTTGTTTACGGCTCAAATATTAAAGCTTTTACCATTTCTTGCAAAAATATTTCATCATATAAATCACTCTCCTCTGCCATTCATAAGAGTGTATAATTCTAGTAAAATGTTGTTCACACAGGCATAAAATTACGCAAAAGGCGACGGGTGTCATATCTGCCGTTCAAAGGGAATCAGAATCCGGACCAATTGATTGGAACAGAGAATTACCCAAGAGCACTGCAGATCTTCAAGGTGGATTAAAGAATATGCTCTAGATAACCACATAATTTCCTTAAACCATATTACTTATTACAAATTTCTTTATTTTAGTCATTGTGTTTTCTTTTTCAAGATGAAATGATTACTACTTTCAGTTATGAAATACGATAGAGCACTAAAGGTGCAACGAGAGATTTCACATATGAGGTTGTCCTAAAAAATAAAGGTCCTTATGTTGCACTGGTGCAAAGCTTTTCATAAAAAATATCCCCACTGAAACCTTTGAAGCTGAGAATTATATCTTGGGGTATTATATTGAAGATATAAGAATCAAAATCACTTTCTTTTTCAACTTTTTAAGACATTCTCTCTTTGATAACCAAATACAAGGTAAGATCTATTGAGAGTCTAATCTATTTGAAATCACTACATATGACACAAGATATGCGTGCATTGAAAGTCTCGTTTTCCGTGTGCTACAATTTCAGTTAGGGGGAGAGAAGATTAAGCTTAAAATGATCACATGATCACATTCTGTATTTTCATTAGAGTGAGTTGAAATGTTTAACAGAGTAGCCCAGTAAAAATGTTGTGTCTAGTGTCTGTTGCAATCGTGATCGATTTTGTAATCGAAGTAAACAGGATAATTGGGTATGTTTTGTCATTGGCTTAACTTTCTTAAAACCAAAGTGCTTGATCATCCCAATTGCTGTAAAACAAGGCGTCGGGCAAGTAAATTGCGCGCCCTGCATCGCAGATCTGCGTTGCACCTTCAAAATAAGAATACATGTCAAATATCTGGCGATGCTAACAATAAAGGCGACAATCAAGAGTTCCTTTAGGTGTTCGATACGATGCAGACGTGACCGTATAATATTTGTCATCAAACCCTTAAATAGTGTATGGGATGGACCCGTAACTATAGCTTGACACCACCCTACTGGGGATATGAGTTTTAACCGATCTCGCTTTCTTGCGACTTCAAAAATTTGTGTCAGATGTGCTCATATTCAAAATAATTTTGGATTTACGATTAATTCAGTGAACATGTTCCACTGTTCTGTTTTTCAGTGGTTTGAGGTTGTTGATACGAAAGCTTGCTGGTGTCCTGGAGTCTGACATTGATAAGATGTGTCATTCGAGACAGTCTTTAATATTCACAGTCCAATACTTGACAGCGTCCCTTTGATATACAGTTGCGTCTCTTCTGGTCGATTGCTAAGAGTTTACATAGATCCCAATTATCGTAAAGTTAATGCATAATTTTCTAATAAATAGTTCAAACGATCTTTGAAAGTTTGAACACTGTTTTACGGTCTTGTTTGGGAAAAAGAGGCTTTCAAGGTATTTTTATAGATGATTTAAATTCTTTTATCGAGATTTCGGAACTTGTAAACGTCTGTTGATGGAGAAGGATTTTTTTTTGAACTGTTGATCGAGTGAATTGCGAATGTACACTTGGCGACCTGACGGAGGGTGCTATGTCTTATGTTAAGGCTTTGGGGTTCTCACGTGTCACGGTGTCACAAATGGTGATTTTTTTTACCGGCAAATATCAAATAGTTTAGAGGAAACACAATCTCGGACCATTCCATTACATAAAAGAATAACATGGATCAGCGTTATAGACGTGCCTAATTTTAACATCAAGCCTTTCATTCGTCGACTGTGCAGTCTCGTCGTTTTGTGCATGTCTGGTAAAACAGTAATTTGATCGAAAGAGCAGCGCGTGTGGCATATTAACAGTATGCTTAATCAGTTTTTATTGCTTGATATCTTAATTTCCTCTATCACAACAGATACGCTGAGTTGCAAGAACACATAGCAATGCAAACTAAATGCATCAGCAGATCAGCAGATTCTCAGCGATGACAATGACTTTCATCCGACTCGTCAATGACATGTGCATCATATCCAGTGACTTCACAGGAAACACCAATCATTCTAATTCCCAAAAGGGTTTGATGGTTGCGGTACACCTATTCCACCTATTGCTCGTAAGTTTGTTATTCGTACCGTATTTTATTTGCGGAAGCGCTTCATAGCTCTATAGAGGTATGGTGGTTTGCAAAACGGTCATTCCAGTAAACACTTCAGAGAAATAACCATATCTCAAAAAGTACACGATGTTGACACGAAGTCGTCTGGAGCACCTTTAGGGACGCATCATTAGATACCCAAAGGACATGGACTTTTTTAAAAGATGCCCCTGTTCCAGGGAAACTCTTTTCAAAAAGACTTAGGTCAACTTTGAGTTAAAGGTCTAGGGGGACATTGATTTTTATAAAATTTTAAGTCTATTTTTTAAACGTTGGGTAAGGGGAAGGTGTTTTCCCTTTAACTCAGCAGTGAGGTGGTGATTTTTCGTCTCACTATGTGTGCGAAGTTAACATAATATCTTCCACTCATCCCATGTGGGTATCGGTCGTGGGGTCAAAAAGGGCACTTCAAGGTTCGTGTAGCAATTGTGTAATCCGTTGTAATCTAAACAGTTTTGAGTGCATCACAAGTTTCAAATTTGATTCAAACATCCGATCAGGTCCATGGAGACATTGTATGTAAACAGAAAATGAATTTCCAGGTAGCATAAGGCAACTGAAACCCATTTTATTATTTTAACTGTGGTAATGTTGGTATCATATTGTGTTATCAACGCTTGCCATCTGAAATTAAAAGCAATTACTAATTGGCACACGCGAAGATTATCCTTGGCAAAAGAAAGGTAAGTCGGTTTTGAGTTTGTACCGATTTCTCTAATCTTTTATGATTTCATTAATTTCTACTATAACGGACAATTTTCATTACGACTAACGTTGTTTAAAAAATGCAAAAGATAATGCATTGTTACTTGTATATGTTTATTGAAGTATTGAGTATTCAATGCAATTAATAAAGTCATTTGTGACCATTTTTTAACACCGTGGAAATCCTTAATGATATTTGAATCACTTTTTAAAAATGGTTTGTTGACTGAAATTTATTTTTTCCTTCCAGCTTTGTGCAGGTGTTTTGCATTTTATGCAATGGAAAAAGGAGACAAGTATTGCTGATCGTAACATTGACGATTAATATAGTAGTTAAATCAATCAGGTAATCATATTTTCATTACATAGATTGGGGAATGGGGCCGAGGCATTTTCGCGAAGGGCATACATAATGCACAGCTTCGATGCATTTTTTTTTATAAATAGAATGGCCAATATAAACAATTGTTTTATTAGTCAGAGAAAACTTTCATGTGACCGATACAGTGAGTAAATATACATTTTTTTGCTGAAAATGATTAGATTAGGGTGTGTAGAATAAGGAATCTGCGAGGTTGCCACCTGGGCAACCTGGGCGTTTGGAGGAATCCAAGATGGCGCGTCGCCATAAATTATAATTATTATTAACCCTCTATTATAAAAATATGGAGTTACTAGATATACTATAGGATCAACCACACAAGTGTATGGCACTTGTAACATTAAGTATACTTCCAAATTCAACATGAAGCCAATCAATAATTTTAAAATATGCCCTATACAGGCAAATACCTGCGATTAAAATAGACATGAAGGACGTAGGTTTATGTGTTAAAACATAATTAAATGTATTCTGATACTTTTAAAGTTGCATCATGACGTCAATCAATATGGCCAAAAACGTGAAAATATTCAAAACATACTTGACACAACTTGTAAGTATTATAGCCTTCAATCGAAATCAATGTGTATATGACATGAGAAATATTCTTGATCCTAACCATGTACAACATACATTTCAATTTGTTTTAAATTAGCTCTAAATCGAAATAAAATGATATGGCGCAAGTTGTAAATTACATAGGAATTACATTTTTTCACATATATTGCCTCAATTTATAATTGACCCATTTTTATTTATCGGGATTACCGGGTATCACTTGGTGATGGATCATAGGTTACATTTCTAATTCTTTCCTTGACCACAATAATTTATACTTGAAGGTAATATTTAGATATTTGGGTCAAGTTTTTGAAGATATCACGGTTTTGGCGGCCATATTGATTGGCGTCATGTTACAATTTAAAAGTATCAGAAATACACAATTGTGTCTAACAACATAATCTAAGTATTTCATGTTTATTTTGATGAAGGTATTTTGATTGTTATAGGCCATATTTTAAAAATTATTAGATTTGGCTTCCATTTGAATTGAACAGTATATGACTTCAATACTAAAGGCCAGCACTTGTTCATTGGGTCCTGTAGTATATTTATTAACTCCCTAGTTTGATAATGATATAGGTTGAAATAGCTAATTATCATTTATGGCAACGCATTCTTGGATTCTCAAAACGCCCAAAAGTTCATTGAAAAAAACTTGTATTATATCTAATGTGGTATCCTTCCACTCTGTATTTGCACATCATATCTATCACTACGAAGCAAATAATGCAAAAACATAAAAACAATCCATCTGGCAGATGGAACTCCAAGAGACAATTTGTTGAAAGTAGTCTCAAGTGTGTGCAAGAGAAGAAGTGAACTTATCCTCCCAATGTTGAATCTTTGAACTCTTACTTGGCTACAGCACAATGCCATACGACAAGAAGGGCCAACAATACGAGAGACTTTCTTTAATGGGTGTGCAACGAGATTACTATAACTCGACAAAATCTTTCATCGGGTTAAGAAACAGAAACCAAGCGAGTATCAAACTTTGTTTTTAGTGAATGAAGGTATTATTGTTTAGACTCGGCTATATTAGGACACCAATTCTTAATAATTTTAAATCAACTTTGCGAATGGAAAAAAAATTGGGAAAAAAATAGAGGAATGGATTTACATCAATCTGGACAGCTGCTTAAGAACGAAAAGTAGAGTGTATATGTGATAAAGTAATCACCCAAACATTTGTGTTATGTGATGGTTGTAGCCATTGCAAATGGAATATCAGTGTTGGAGGGTCTTCAGCCATTGACAGTGTGAAGAATCCTTCGAAGCGGTAAAATTTGTATGTACATGTAAATGAAACTAAGCGCAAGTATAAATAAATCTTTAGATAATGAAAACAGATTACAAACGTTGGGAAATTGCAAGAGAAACGATGTCTTCACATTATTATGGGAAAATATCACCAAACCTACTCTCTAAATGCAAAAGAGTGAATTTCACTCTTAGAGTGACTACAGGCCCCTCTGAAAAGAGTGAAAATTTCACACCTTTCAAAGATACTTTTTGGGTCAATTTATCTTGATAATTGACAAAATGATATCATTTTATAATTTGTTGAAGTAAGAAAGGAGTAAATTGAGCCAAAAAGTATTCTTTGAAAGGTGTTGTGATGCTTGATGAAATTTCACTCTTTTCAGAGTGGGCCCTGTAGTCACTCAAAAGAGTGAAATTCCACTCTTTTTACATAGAAGAGTATGCCAGACGGCTAGAAACTATCGGACTTATAAGGTATTAAATAGGGGAAACGGATTATATAGGGTATAAACATTAAAAAACGGTTTTCAACTCTCCTCCTTCTCCTTAAAAATACCAACTCATTCATCCTGATCTAAGGATTTTAAAAAGTATTGTTGTGTGGGTCTGACACATGTTTTATATTGGATCCCATAACCATTTAGACAAGAACAAAGGGTCATTGGACTTCGAACCACCATTTGAAATAGGCAACAAAGGGTATAATTATTGTTAAAATGGATTTATATCCAAATGTACATCATCAGTACTCACACTTAGTGTCATTAATTCGACCCCGATTTTATCGGTGCAGAGTTGCCTTAGTTTTTTTTTTACATAAATGGGAGCTAGTCTAGCAGCAGTGGATTCTAGTTGTAAGTATTATAGGCTTTAAACTATTCAAGGTCATTCCTGGAGGGGAAAAAATTCGGGATACTTCGAAGCCTCCTTGAGAAAAGAAACAACCTACCAACCTAACACTGGAATTGGAAAATGCTCCAGTGTTAAACATTCTTAAGGCATATCAGTTGAATTGACCAAGATGAAGTTAAGTCAGCACTCTATCAGGCAAAACCTGGAGCTTGGACAATATCCCTCTAGAAATTTTGAAAGTCTTTGAACCACCTTGTAGAAATTTGCAGTAGAGTCTTTAACACATCACGAGCTCCCCAGTCAAAATCAATGAATTTCCTATCCCAAGATGGTGACCTCGCTAAAGTAGTAGGAGGGGCTCTGTGTTACTGTGGGGTCAAACGTTTCTCAATAGCATGTGCACTGTGGCTGAATAACATTCGTATATTATGGCCCACTTATTCATTGGAGTCAAACGCATAGTGATAATCGTATTTTCTTATAACGATTGCCCAGATTCTCACCGTTTAGATGAATAATCGAAATGAATTGATGAATGAAGAAATGAAATATCTAATTTAGAAAGCAGGAATCCTTGTTTTCAAAGTAAAGCCAGTATTGAATGCAGAAGGTCAACCATGTAAGAAGGGAAAAACATACTGAAGCTTCCTTATCAACATTCCTAGCAATCCACATACAAAAAAGAAATATAATAGTCTTAATAGTCTTGATCGCCAACCAGACCCACTAAAGGGGGTATATCGAGAACCCTATGCCCCGGGCGGGATTCTGAAAGTGACAATGACCGCAAAAGACGCCATGCGCCACACAGTGGGTGCGGGAGGGGAGGGGGTGGGGGTTCGCGGGGGAAGCTTCTCAAGATGTACTTTGGAAGTCAGGGTTTTCTTGGCAAAATACTTTTGCAAAAACGCTTGTGTTGGCGTAAAAGGTTTCAAGCCCCCCCCCTTTAGTTAGACTCGAATCAGATCCACTCAAGTCCTAATCCAATCAATTTCTCTCTCTCTCTCTATCTCGCTCTCTCGTCTTTTTTCTTTTTCTCTCTCACTTCTCTCTCTGTCTTTTGTCACAACCATAAAGGATGAAATTTATTGAAATGTAGCATTAAAAACACACGGAAACCAATTTAAAAATACCTGCAAACAGTGGCGTAAACAGGGGGGGGGGCATGGTTTCCCCCCTGACGACTTTGGCCGGGAAAAAATTTGCAAAAATCAGCAAATCAGCCGTTTTAGCCCTTGGACCGGGGAAAAATTGGCCTTTTGACCCCTGAGAGGGAAAAAAATATCCCAAGACTGGGAATTTTCGGAAAGGAAATTTGGGGCCCCCTAAGAGCGGGAGGCCCGTTACGCCACTGCCTTGCAATCGTTTGAAAAGTAGGTTGGACGCATCCGTGTAAGCTATTGTCGAAAAAGTAAGTTCCAAAACTGTTCATCCAATAAATTTCCGTAATCATTTTAGGGTCCCCTTTAGATAATACTTATTTTCCTCTTTTTTCTTCCTTTTTCTTCTTTCTCTCCATCATCTGTCTTTTACCGAGTGGAGACCGAGAGGAGCCCGCTTAGGATACGCCCATACACTAAGATCGCATTCTTCAAAGCCCGTATAGAAAGCATTTATTCTGTGGGGTCGGAGACATTGGACATCACTGTGAATGTCAGCTGGGTTGTAAATTTTTCATTGAGCACGGAGGAGATCCGGTAAAACCTATTTAGCTCAAGCCACAACTCTCATAGTTGTGGGCTAGTTCGCACGCAAATAATCTGCCAATGATAGGTATTGTCTCATCACGATATCAAGCTTCGTATTAACCTAAAGATTATGTTAATGGATAACTTGTCATAACTATAAATAATAAGTAATATGTAGTGTTTCTATACCAGGATGACTTCAAATCAGGCGGAGAGGCTAGTGAAAGATTAAAGGAGTGTCAAGAACAATGATACAATGAGCTGGAAGAAGTGAACACCCCCCCTTGGATTGTAGTCCAGACGAGAGATGGTATGAAAAAATATGTTATACCTTTGAACTCCTAATGGTTTGGTGAGTATATTTTTGTTAGTACAAATAACGAAACAAAAACAGTTTAAAAAATAAAAATTAAAAACGTTTAAGGACAATGTAACATGTTATCTATGTAGACACACGATAGTCTAACATGTTATGTATGTATTTTAAAAACATGGTACTAATGCTAGCGTTCCAGAAAGATTAGAACCCGTTGCATATTTGAGTCATATATTACTAGAATGTAAGGAATTTCATCCTTTCACCTGTTTTTGTTATTGTTTGATTATGCTAGTGGTGAACGATTAGACGTTATTCGAGAAGATGTAGAAGAAAAAGGCGCGTATCGCCAGGATAGAAAAGCAAAAGGATCTTGGATTAACGAAGTCCAGATACTAAATGGAATAAGTTAGTTTATGGTATCTTTTTCTATTCTTAAAAATATTTACTAGACCTTTAAATTACTTTTAATAGAAAGGCTAAAAATGTATACCCTGTCTGTTATGAAGACGCGTCATCGCGTCACGTAGTGCGTACGAGGGAGGTTGTCAATACACCCCCCCCCCCGCCTAAGCATTTTCGTTCATGAAAAGGATACAGTAGCAGACATTCAGGGGGGCATTCACGCATTCCACCTCAATTGTATTAAAAACATTGATGCTTGGGCACTGCCAAATCAGGCACAATGGCAGAAAAATTAAATTGCTGCAAAGGAGAACGCGTTCAAACAAGAGAATTGGGCAATAAACCGTTATTTCTGCACAAATTACATTAGGCAATAGATTACAAAACATGGAAGGTATAAAACTCGTCTGGGGCGGTTATTTCTTTTCCAAAAATATTGAACACGGGCAAGCCAAAACTATTGAAGGAAGTAAAGAACATGATCAACCAACGTTTGAATTAAAGTACCGATATCTTCATTATTTATTTTTATTTACTTATTCAATCTCAAAATAAATGACTGGTGGGTATAATTAGAGTCTATATAGTCAACACAAAAAGCGAGAAGAGGAAATGTATAAATCTGTACCGATTGCACTATAATTTGTGCGAGTTTCTATGAATATTATACGTCTAAATATTTGGAAAAACGTTATAGAAAAATCCAAAATGGAAAAAACCCCTGTTAGTGCTAGGATTCTAACTCTATACTTTAGTTATAAAAATTACTGTTTGATTTATTTCCACAGCAAACCTACCTTGTTAAACTATTATTATGATGAAGATTAGACCTTATTTAATCTTATTTGTTGTAAATCAATAAGGAAAAAGGAAAAATTTTCTGGAAAAAATTTGTTAAAATAACAAATATTTGACAAAGTTTAAATGCTATTTACACTACACAGGACCAAAATTACCCATGGAATTAAATAAACTGTAAGATTCTCTGGTAGTTTGAGTCAAAATGAACATTAGTTGCATCTTCCCAGTGTTTACATTTTTTCTAAATTACCCACTCTTTCCACCTTAAAAAATCTGTTTCGCTCGTTTCGGTGCCGCAAAATATCATTAAGCCCAATAATTAGGTAAAAGTACTTAATGAATGCCCCACATGGAGTTTTTACTGAATTGGCTAAAACTTTAAAGACTCTCTAATTTTTATCGAAGTATGTAAACGTACTTTAACTTAGGGTAACAAAATACTAATAATGACGTCTATGCTTACATGGTATAAATTTTACATTTTCTGTGTGTACCAGATACGATTTAAAAGGAAGCATGAACGAAGTCAGTTTTACCATTCTGTCAGAGAGCAGGAATTTTCACTTCAGTTGTGAGAGGATTTACTATTGTAATTGGAAAATTACAGGCAAGTATAAATGATTGTTTTTATGTATGCTGTTCATGAAAACGTAGTGCTTTTGCATTACCAGACTTAGTAGTCCAGGGCAACGTTTACCGTCTTTACTTTCACTTGGTCTTCCATAGATTTGCCTGCATTAAGAAAAATCCAGTTGTAGGAGAATATTTATATATTAAAGCCGTCTAATACCTACTTTAAAATAATTCAAAAACAGTTTAGGGCATCTACGTCCAACCTGATTGGGTGCCTATGAAAACCTTTGACACACAGTAAAAATATTGAGAAAATCCACGCTATTGACAGACTAACGAACATTTCTTGCTTACTGTAAAAAGGTTTTAAAAAAAAAAAAAACTCAGAGAGAAGACAACATTAGCTGTGTCGTTACTTGGAGATCATTGCGAAAGAAATTGGCGGGAATCACATTCAAAACTATGATTTGGTTTCAGTAAGTACACAGGCAATTATGAATGCACATTCAAAACATTACATTCAAAAATGTTTACTATATAGGTTGTGGACAAAAAACGTTAACTCTTTTCCGTGATTGCCATTAATGAACGTTACATTGTTACTAGTAATCTATGTATTAAACAGATTTCATTAATCCATATGTTATTTTGGTTAGAGTGCTCTGCATCGAAAACAGTTGTGAAACATTTTGCTGACACAGCTGTTGAACTTCTTCTCATTTTTTTACGGGTTCTGGTGGTTAAGAACTGAGAGTCCCCATAACTATATTTACTTATACCTTGCACATTTACACGGAATTCGCGAATAAAAATAAACTGTGATCTCATACACGAGGCTATTGGGTATAGTGCTGAAAAATGATGCGTACAGCAATGGAAACAGGATGGACAGGACTGTTCTGGACACTCGAGTCATTATAGGCACTTAAGTTCGTGACACCAATCTCAATTTTAAGTTTTTACGGTATGGCATAATGAACTTGATATTGTCATTTGTTTTGCAGACAGATAGCTCCACTCAATCACGTAGAATAGTGTAGGACTCACAGTTATTACCGCTAATTAATGAAGAATATCAAAGTTTTCGACGGTTGAAACAAATGTGCGCTTGGGAAACAAGAATTACAACTCTCCAAAGACGGATTGTTGAGATTGTTAAATATATCTTCTCAGCCTCCAAATACAAGTTAAAAAACACATAAACGGTAGGTAATAATAAATCATTTCCTGATCCTAGCCTCGCCCCCTTGACCTGTCTCATACAGTGAGAATAAATTATATGATTTGAAAGGCGGTTGGCCAAAATGTAGTGTGCTAATCTTAAAGTACAGATTTGTCTACCACTCGAAGAAATTTGTTATTTTGTATTTTCTGTCTGTATTACGGACAGGAAATGAGTCCTAACATTGGCCTATGTCGCCTATTACTAGTATTTACGCGGCCACCAGGAAATCGTCCGCGATCATTCGTTCACCAAGGCTGCAGCGGCCAAGTGAGTGCAACATCATATCAAACACTTACATTGTAATATCCCCATAACATTAACAAGCTACCGGCTATTGCTTAGATCGACGAGGACAAGTGAGGTTAAGTGCTTTGACCAAGTGAGTAACACGTTGGCCGCAAAGCTGGCTCGAACCCACAACCTTCAGATCACGAGTCCGTCGTCGATCCACTGGAACACACTCGCCCTCCACTGGGAAACACACGTGTCCTCTCTCTCACACGTAATTATGCATGCTGTTTATACTCTTAGAATGATATAATTACATTGAATATGTAGTACCCTTCACACCTACTCTGCGCCATGTAGGCCTAATTTTAGCCGTTAGGTTAACGAATAAGCACATTAATAGGGGTGTAATTCTGAGAAATTAATATGTCCCACCAATATTAATTCCCGTTTATTACTCTTAGAACATATTTTTACAAACGTTTGATCTGGTTTGCTCACTATGTACTATGTATCGTTAACAATTGCCTTCCCTTTTTGCTTGAATCCAACAGTGTAAAACAGTGGCGGCTGGTGAGTGGGAGCTGATGATGTAGAGCATCCTGTAATATATCGTCCACCAAGCTTTCCGGATTATCTATCACCATCCGAGCCACTTTCCTGGCGCTTGTAACCTAAGTAATGCTAGCAATGCAGGGAATGTGATAACTGTTCCAAAAACTTTTAAAAAAAAGTACGACTTTAATTCCTTCAAATTCTTAAAGTAAATGTCGAAAGGTGTATTTGTTACGTTGTCCAGTATATACTTTCAAGTAAAAATCAACAAAATAACCATTAACGCAAAGGAAAGAAAATGTAATACTAACATGTGAATGTAAATTTCGAAGATTTCCAATTAGGGGCAGGAACTTCTGCTTTGAAAATGATAAAGCTATTATATTTAGATTTTGTCTTTGTCGTCTTCTGTCCACAGATTGGAATCATATGAAGCCAATGTGATCGAACCAAAAGAGGTGGTTGAATGTATCAAAAGATAATGAAGGAAATGCAGGATATATCACTCAACAGAAACCCGAGAACTTATGAAGAATTGCAAGATTGTCACGGGGTATCCCGGCATCAGCCCGCGATTTTAACTTGGTCAACCACATGGATAATTGAGTGCATCGTTTGGAAATTAATTTTACTTTAATTCTAAAATTTAAAAAATATATGCCGTTTCGTGTGCAAAGATTTCAGTATAGAGTACGCACATCGTATAACTCCCGATGACACCATGTCTGCTGAGGGACAATTCCATATTATTGTCCATTATAATAATGTGTAAATGCTATCCCTCGATGGTTGAGTTAGTTAAAAAGCGACTTACTAATTTCACGCTTATAAACAAATGGTTGACAGTTTGGGATGACCATGTTATGTCGGTCGATAAAAGTATACCTTTTTGCTCTAGCAATGATCATCTCGATGGGTTTTGATGAATCAATGTAACTTCTGCAGGGGCGGGATCCAGGAATTTCAATAGAGGGACGCCCGTCACTATCGGCTTTTAAAATGATCCCACTTTTTTTTCACTCGGTTCGGAAATTCTGAAGGAGCGAACGGGGGGGGGGGGGGGCAAAGAAGAGTACCCCCCCTGCTTTCAGAATTTCAAACGCGTGAAAGAAATTAATTGGGTTCTACCCGGGCGGAGCGCCAGCGAGCCGGAAACAATTTGTGTCGCCAAAGGCGCCACAAAAAGGTCATTTTCCTAGATATACAGTGCGCCCGGCGCCTTGGCGGCAAAAGGCATTTTTCATATTACAAGTAGTCTGGTGCTCGGCCCAAAGAACCTTGAATGTGACCTTGCGCAAGTAGTCCCACAAAATATTTGATGGTTCTAGGCAAGATTGACCTACTGAATCTAATCTGAATGATGCCACTTTGGATCCTTGAGCATTTTGAGATAGGGTAGGGTTTAAATTAACAGGGGTAAATTTCAAATGCTTCATAAGGGTTAAAAAGGGTGTAAGGTCATGTTTATCTGGTCCTAGGATTAAAAAAGGTATAGTTGCTATACTAGGACAGTTACTTTTAACACATCAAGGTCTAAACTGGTTCAAGGTCATCGGGGGGGTTAAACAATTAGAATGCAC
>JAMKCH010006173.1:0-32436 GCA_023653785.1 Ophioderma brevispina
ATCAAGTTGTAAAGTGTTCGTTGTATAGTATAATATTTGTTTTATCATCGTGATCAAAGTGCAAGGTAGGGCAGCATGTTGGGCCACACACACACAGGATGATGCGGTGTGTTATGTCACAGTACTAGCATTTACCATTCCCAGATTGCAGTTCTGATTTAAAAATTGTTTAGGCCTATAATCTTAAGAGTACATATCATAACATAATCCATTGAATATTTAAACTGAAGATGGTGACCCGATAATGATCCGATTTTTCATGTGATGTCCCCCCCCCATATGGAAGCATATCACCGAAAACATTTAATTAAAAATTTTGAGTTGAAACAGTGCATTTGGATAGGACGAGGCAAGAGAAGATTTCATTAGTTTCCCACAATGCATTGCTTCAAATGGAGGTTTTTGTACAGGTACTGATGTGAATCGTTAGAGATGAAACATGGCTAAATTGACAGTACTGATAACAAACTTGCATTTTAAGAATGTTTCATCTCTAACGATTCACATGACTACCTGTACAAAAACTTCCATTGGAAGCAATGCATTGTGGGAAGCTACTGATATCTTCTCTTGGACGAGGCTATCAGCGATCGGGCCATGGCCCTTTAATGCGGTTGACCACATAGACGTTTTTGTTCATAACATAAAAAAAAAGTATTTCCTGGGCCTTAAATTTCACTGGGTTAACAAGGAAAAATATGAACTTTCTTTTGATACCAAAATCTCAATTATATGATAGGAGTAAAGTGGGGGGATGAGGTTGTCGATCAGGTCACCCACCCAGAACTAATACAAGAAATATGTACAGTGCAAAGCATTATGGGATTTGTTTCATATATCAGTGGCACTGGGTAATATACTCTTAAACAGGACACCAACGATGAAGACACAATTATCACACAATTAGAAATATTTTGGAATGTCATTGTATCTCCTTACTGTGAAAATGGTGACCTTTCAGTTGAAATATTTCATGGCTGGATGCATGATAAAAAACATTGCTATGAGCCAATTTCTGCAACTTTTGGGGATTTTTTAGAGTAAATGAGTAATGCATAGATCACCCATGGCATCAATGAAAACTTTGTGGTGGTGGAAATGTGATGTACTGTGATGCTGTAAAAAAGCAAATGCCATTTCAGATAGGATAAATTGCGTTGGAAATTCATTTGGCCACGTCGGCTGTTAGGATCTAAATTGATATTGTTACTGTTGTCATTATTGTCCACAAAACACCTATGGAAGGTGATGATTAATACCAGACACCCTAGTCAAATGACAATACTGTTTTTAAAGGCTGACTCAGAGATTTTTGAAAAATATATTTATTGAAAATAATCAACTAGAACTAAAGATAGTCACCTAAAATGCCCAATTCCAAAGTTTGAGATGTATTGGATTTTTTGTTTCCATGCAATAAACATTTATGCGTAGTATACAGTGCCATAGGATACTGTCACAAGGTATAAGTACGTTAGTGTCAATAGACCTAACGGGGAATTCCTCTTTAGCTCTATTCACTGCGCGCTCGACTTGAGACCGAGGGGTCCCGGGTTCGAATCCCGGTCTTGGCTGGGCTGAGAAATAAGTCGCTGGTATACCTCGGTTAGTAATTAGATAGTTTACGGTTTGTAACGTTTAGAGTTCGTGACAAATTTTGGTGGCAGCGGTGGGATCGAAATGACTGCAGTTACGTACCTTGTATCAAGGAGGCAGGCGTTTAAGGCCCGGGACGTGCCTTGTAAGGACGGGGGGTAATGTCACAAGGTATAAGTACGTTAGTGTCAATAGACCTAACGGGGAATTCCTCTTTAGCTCTATTCACTGCGCGCTCGACTTGAGACCGATGGGTCCCCGGTTCGAAGCCCGGTCCTTGCTGGGCTGAGAAATAAGTCGCTGGTATACCTCGGTAGTAATGAGATAGGTTACGGTGTACCGTTAGAGTTCGTGACATACGTTACAACTCAATTTCTGGATCCGAAATGTACATAACAAAATTGTGATTTTTTATATGCCGGCACTTTGATTTGAGCTTAGCTCTTTCACACTGTGTTTTAGTATATGGACACGCATTATTATGTGCAAAAAACACAATTTGGTTTTGAAAATTGAGGGTCCCTCTTATGGAAAATCTCTGAGTCGGTCTTTAACTGTCCCAAGTTGCTATGGTGGTGCTAAAAAATGTGATTGGTTTAAATTTAAGAAACCAGTATCAAGCTTAACAAAACAACTTAGAGCTAATTCTTGCCATTAGGGATTACACCCTCTGTGTTGGGCATTCAATTTGGTTTGGGTAGGTTGTGCGGCCCAAAGAACTAGCAAAGTCTCTTTATGAAACCAGAGAACCCTGTCATTTTAATGTGATGTAGATGTATTTTGAAGGGGGGAAATTGAACCAATAGGAAATATCAACCTAATGATGGAGAGGAATAAAGTTGTGAGTCTTTTGATCATTAAGTTCCTGAATTTTTTGCTTATACAAAGCACTTGCCTCCATCTGCCGCAGTACCACCATTTAGGCAAATACATTGTCTATGTGCCTTAAATTATACAAAGTGTGCTAAAAGAGTTCATTTTTGTGACCAGCTTAGAAATTAGAAAATTGTGCCAACATAATTTTTGCTCATTGTTTATATCTTGTCTGTCAACTGGATTATATTTTCATTTTGAGTTTCATATACATTGCAATTCACCACATTAGACTTATAGTTGATTGATGTAGATAAAATTATTTCCAGATGAATCGAGTATTGTACATGCGGTGGGGTGTCTATTTTATATGTTGTTATTAATATACTATTAAAGGGGAATGGCCCGATTTAATTATGTAAGGTTTCATCTTGATTGGGCGATCTTTACCTTAAAACCCCGTAAGTAAAGTTTTCGCATATTCAATCCGATTTGATGTGATAGCTAAACCATGATTTCGTAGCCCATCGATACTGTATAAAATTGGCCAACCAAAATGGGGGCACATTTTTGCTCATAACAAACCAAGAATCATTTAGAGGCCCTAAAATTTCACAGGATAAATGAGAAAAATAGTAGCTGTCATCAGATCATACCAAATATTGACATACTATTTGCGATTTGGACATGGCCTTTTATAACCTTTGCGGGGGAGGGGGTTACCCCATTCGCTTTGAATCTTGTTGCAGTATTGTAAGGGAATGGTGTGATGACTGTAAATAATCTTGCCTTATTGAAAATTTAACCCTTAAAAATATTGGTGCTAATTATCGAGTATTCAGATGTACCAGATTCAAAAGTAGAATTATTATTACTACCCAAGTCTACTCATACTCGCACTTGTACACATGCCAAAGATCTCATACTCATGGATTGACATTTGCTGTATTTGTGTTCATACTGGCCATGTTCTCATACTGAAAAGGACTCTAATATAAATTCTATTACCTTTACTGCCCATTATTCAAAGCGCGCTCTTTGATTGGTTGTTTACTGCCTATTATTCTGCAATAAGGTCGCGATTACGCTCTAATGCGTGATGCAAAGCGCACATTCTTTTCTGCGCGTGCCACCATCACTATAGCGCACACGCTAACATTAACGCGGAGACCAAACCCGCGCGCTCTAAAAACGTAAATAACTGTTACATTCTTTGCAATTACGTTTATCTAAAAAACATTAAAAAAAAAAAAAAAAAAAAAAAAAAAAAAAGGGTGCGATGTTCATGTTTATGTCGAATAATGTGTCCTCGGCAGTAAAAACATTTTAATAATGGGTCTCGGCTTTTGCCTCGCCCATTATTTAAGTTTTTACTTGCCTCCGGCACATTATTCTTGCATAAACATTAACATCTTACCCTTTATTCTTAATTTTAAGAGTGTAGGGATCGCTTGTCAAGTGCAAGGTATTCTAGTTCACATGGGCATCTTTTGGTCAAGTTACTCTTAGCCTTCAAGGCAGTGCAGCAGGAGGGAAGAAATCTACTGCAAAATTATGGCAAAGAACTCATGTTTACCTAGTCTTTTCAAATTCAAACAACTCCATTATTTCGTAATGCCTTAGCTCTACTAAACAACTGTTACTTCACCCTGTTAAACCTGTAAGGAGCATCTCTGCCACACACTCTTAGCTTGAAGGCTGGTAGAGTTTGATTCCTTAATCGAAAGAGGTTCAAAGGCTTTTGAAGGGTCACAGCAAGCCTGCCTTTACTAAGAACCCTGTCAAATTGAAGACGTGGCGGCAGCCTTTTTCTGGGTAAACAAGTGCAACGTTAAATTTTTTGGGACATAAGAATTTTTTTTGGAACATCAAAATTTGGGACTTTCAACACTTTGGCCCTAAATCATGATTTTTGCCCTGATAATTTTTTTTTTTCTCGGGGGGTTGGGATGGGCAGCTTCCCTCTGCCCCCCCATCATAAAATTATCACTTGTGTCATTGTATTTTCCTTTGGTTTTCAAAATAAGGCAGCCTAAACAATGGTACTAACAAAGGAGTATCATTATTTTTCATTTTCACAGAAGATCATGCTCCGAAGAGTGTGCAGCTGCCAGGAGGCCCATCTCACCGGTAGAGGGTTATTTGAACAATTTGCTTACTGCGCCCACCCAAACACCTGCTATGAAAATATTTGTAAAAATGAAAATAATCCAATAACATTAATTGACAAAAGCAATATACTTTGTTTGGTCACGAGTGTGAGGGAGGGAAGTAATGACGTCACTCTGATTCGCTTTAGCATTGCGATTGTGCCGCATTTTATTCAATTACGGCGTTGTGTGCGGAAGATTCTGCAATTGACGAAAGGTCAGCGCATGCCATTTCTAGGGCGAAAATCAGAAACCAGCGCCCGGTGACGTCACCCTCAAACTAGAGAATCGACAAACAGGTATAGTTCTGTCTTGAATAAAAGAAATGAATGTGCAATTGTTAGATACATTTTACCTTCTAACTTTAATCATGGTTTTTACCCAAAGACAACAAGCAGGATTCCTAGCTTTGTTTGTTAAGACCTTGTAGAAGGTACTCAAAGTCTCCCACCCCACACCCCCCCCCTCAAACGTGAGTTACCAAAGTACATAACCACATACCTAGTCACACAGGCCACTAATAGAGTAGAGGACCCTACTATAGGTTATACCTGTGTCCCAGGAAGTGCATAGCCAGTGTTGAGTCTAGCATATTACCTCGTGCAGTGCTTTTAGGTACACAGAAGTTGCCTCCTGTGGCCTTAAGTAATAGGTATTAGACTTATAGGCATAGAATGCACCATGGTGACCTACCACCAAAAGCGCCTTGTGGGGTAGGTAAGTACTCTGCTGACAACAGATTAAGGAATCTATCTGTGTTAGCAGGTGCCGCACGGAAAGTTCAATAAACAATTAAAACTTACCAAATTTATTGTAACACATATTAATTTCGAGATCTGGTGGGTTTATAATTCATAGTTAGACATTGACCGATGTAGCCTTTGGCGCACCGATATTTTTACCATGTTTTGTGAAAAACATACATGTGCAAAAGGCAAGCATCAGTCGATATCTGTGATATACATGTAGTATGAACCTATCATTAGAGTCTGACATAGTGCGATTATAATCCCGTTTTGCCTAGTAACTGGTTTCACATTACATCTAGTAGGTATAGTTTTGGCCACCCCCAACAGGTGTTTCAGCAAAAGAGTTGCATTAATCACTGATGGCAAAGACATGCTGATGCTTTAGAGTGTTTTTTAGATCGTAAGCTTTAAAAATGGGACTGTCCTGGTAATAATTGCTGCGCTTCCTGCATCCTTGAATAATTTCATATGCCATTTAAAAACTTTTTTAGTTTTAATGTGTGGCCAAAACCTAGAGTCTTTAAAGTACACATTGAATTTATCACTAACTATTTGATTTAAAAAAATTCTCTAAGTTCTAATAGTACATGCATATCTTCTTTCAAAAGAAGGCATGAACACTCCGTAAAAATGAAGAATAAATTTTGAGTTTGGCTATTGTTATTTTTTTTCGTACACTGCTCGGCTGCTTCTCCCCTACTAGACAAGAGATCATGTCAAAATCATTTTAAAATCCATGTTTTAAATTTGTCATAAATGCCTGTAATTTGGGGTCTTTGACCACGTCAGGCTTATAAATAAAACACTACTAATAATAGTCCGGATCCTATTAAAATTAACAAACCCCTACCAAGTGCTAAATTCTTTATATGAACCTCAATTGCAAAAAGCGCACAGCAAATTACATAGTGCTTACCATAACCCTGGCAGTTTCCATTATTAATTCGCACTTTTATAAATTATGCATTAACTTATTCGTATAATATCTTTCTTTTGCCATAGAATTAAATTATGGGGAAACCTTGTTTATTGGTTCACCCGCTCATGCATATTTTGAAGTGTGTTACCATTAATTTTAGTGGAACCTAATGAATGTCTTTTTCTGGTTAGTTAAGGAAATCCTTTTAGGCTACTCTCCAATCACAAGGTGATGGTGAAGCTTTTCGGACCAGATTGGGTTGTCTCCTTCATTTGAGGTTTAACCCCCTGAAGTATACCACGCCTTTCGTACAGTATCTCTGATGGGCTCATTACTGCAAAGCATCATATAACTGCTGAGTACCAATCAAAACAACCTATATGTCTGTACAATGTTCAGCTGTTACTTTCATTGTCAACTGATTGGGCGAACTATAAATCACACAACACAACATGACCAATCAAGTTGGCCAGTAGACTCAATTGTTTAAAGGAAATAGTCAGATTTTTGTCAAGCTCAGTTTGACTTACATCATAAAATATATGACATACATCAATCACGAATTTCCCGAAAAAATAATACAATTTGATTGTAAACTTAACAAAATAGAGGCATTTTAATTTTTGCTTTTTTGAACAACATACGAAAGAAAAACGGCGGATTTGTTCGCCACGGTCTCATTGGATCAAAACGGCCCAATGGCTCTCTCGTGACTCAAAGTGATGACCAAACAACATCGCGTTGACTCGGAATTGTTTATTGCTGACACTGGCATATTGATGGATTAATACAGTAAATAATAAAATTAGAAAAAGTTACGAATGGACATATTTTGTTTCATTTCGTGTGTTTTAATTTTATTGAAGTGGCAACACTGCGATATATGGTCACAAACGACGTAATTATGGATGGTCATCACTTTGACGTCACCATTTGCCCTGCGATGTGGATTTGGAGGTCTGAATCAAGTTTTTCGAGTAAGCGAATTTGGCGGAGAAATTAAAAGGGCAAAATACTCAAGCAATGTGGACAATTTTCACAACTTATTTTGATTTATAGTAAGTCTACGTTACTTAAGCTTCATCCATACCAAATTTTCCAAATATTCAGATATGACATATTTCCTTTAAAAAATTGGAAACCCCTACCAAATAAAAATTATGCCAGTTGTTCTAAATAGTCCTAATTTATCCTGCCAAAACCTTTTAAATATTCCCGTTTTGGCACTTTCAGGCTTTCTGTTTAAGAATGTGTTTGCATCATTTCCCCATGACATGTCCCCAAAATGCCACTTGGGTCACGAACATTTTGCGCTAAGACCTGAAATTACTATGCCCCTATGATTCCATGCTTACTTGCAGAAATTGTTTTGATGTGCGACTCTATTTTGTGTTTAGTCTTGGACAGTACACTGCCTGCTCCAAAGTATTTGTGCACACATATCTGACAGAGTAATTGCCGTAGTTAGTTTAGTTAAACCAAAGTTTTAAAATCCGGTTTTGTCCCCATCAACAGGGGGTGGCCGGATACACCTCACACTCAAGCAATACTGCTGTGTGAGGATTTAAAATGAAAGTTAAAAGATAATCGACCGGATGCCCTTCCTTAGCATCCACATTTTCGGTCGGCGGTGCCTAGTCTTGGGCAACTATGCGCACCATAAACGGCAGCATGTGCTGGATGGCCGCCAAGCTCTCCAGAGCTGGACCGCCCTTGTAGGTAGATCTTCTTTTTAAATTCTACCAGGGTAACCAGCTACCCTCCTCATCAGATTTCCTTAGAAAATCGATGGGGGTGACAATTTAGCCGCCGACAACTTGGCCCTGGGACAGGTAATGTTGGCAGGCCTCAAGAACTGACCCGACTGGGCCAATTACAAGTAAAATAATGCACAACTTGATCATAAATTGCTATTTGATAACATCCGCACTTCTTTTCGTAAATTCTAGTCAGAAAATTCACGCTTCTTTCTTAGGCCGTTCACTGAATCATTAATGCCCGCAAATTTGAGATTTTACAAGGAACCCAAAATCTTTTACACGTTCCCCCTACTAATTCCCGAATGAATGATTATCGAGCTCATCAACTGACGACGCGCTAGTGGGAAATTCCAACTACTTGGTGGAGTATGGACATTGAAAACCAGTGACTCAGTCCTTTATGAAGGGAAAAACACATGTTTTATTGAACTCTGACAATCCTGCAGAAGGTTCCATATTAGGTTTAAACGGCCTTTGTTTGTTTTTCCCTTACTTTTACCTTCACTAAAAATTGCCTATGTTATATTGGTGTATAAACTGTTCTACTACCATATTATTCAATGAATCACAACCCCAAATATACATTCGTTATAGGCCCCCAGACTATTAATTAGCCAATGCTGTCAGATGGCTCTCTTAAACGGCTGTGAAAATGTAAGTAATTCAATTTGGCTAATGCCCGGGTTTAATTTGTTTAATTGAACCCCAGTATACCACGGCGTAATTGAAGTTATTTTAGGTTGAAGCGCCCGCGTCATACCGCGTTTTGCTACTTTCGCGTGCCTGCCAACGTTGCGTCTCTCGTATATTGTTGCGTTCAAGGGTTGTTCGATTGTTTTCACTGGTGATGGCAGTCCTTTCTTGTTGTATTTAATCCTTAAAGCATCGCAAAATTGGGTTCAAGATGGACCTTAAATGATAAAGCTGTTTGAAGAATGAGAATAAATGTTGTTTTGGAGACAACCGGTACTCTCGTAACCAACGAATTGTAAAGAGAATTAACTGGTTTCCCCCAAAATCATACCTTGATCTCTAAATTTAGTACACTTATTGCTAAACTACTCCTCCAATGTATGGAGCAATTTAACTATAAATTTGGAATCCGCGATGTTTTTGCTCCGTTCGTTCGTGTCCCAAGTCATTTCGTAATGCTTGTGTTGTGTCAGGATTTGTTCAACTGTGTAAGCTGCTCCGGGGCCGCGTGTATACTTGATACGGACGCTCCTAACATGGCCCGCATTTTTTTAAAACTGGGGCGATCTGACAGTCAGGGTTTTACCCTACTCTTATTAGACACTGACTGCGATGTAGCATGTACAGTTTGTGGACTCTCTGTACGGATAGAACGGACCGACAGCTTAACGTCCCCTTGAAGGACGGGAATGCCTTTCATCTGATTCATTTGCCAATTTCCATTGCACCATGGAGGAAAGCGGTTATTTCTGTATGTTAATCAATAGCTCTATACAATTAAATTCCAATTGAGCACCCGAGTGGAATCCCAGCAAGTGACCCCCAACGGATTCGGAAACCCGGGATTATTGTTATGGTATATTTGCGCCATAGGGAAGCACCCACTAACAATAGACCACGCTCTTCCCACATGTTTTGGTAATATGCTTATAATGTAGGATGAGAAAACAGGATATAAAAATTTGACATGTTTGGGTCACCCACTTTTAAGTGATCAAGATGATTCAGCTGACCTATCGTATTGTCCATAATAAACGCCCCGGGGGCGGTGCATTTTTAAAAAATAGGGCGGAGTTTATACAGTTCAAAAATGGAAAGTCAAAAATCCCCACAAAAAATTCACCTTTACACAGTTTATAAAAGATTACTGGGGGTCCAGATGTCGTTATACACATGAAATCACGATTATTACTTTGTAGGAAATGATGATGCCAACAGCGATTATGATAGATTATGCAGTCATGACCATTAAATCATGCGATTTAGGTGAGCTTAACTCAGTTTCTTGAATTGTTTTTCCACAAATCGTAGGGGGGCATTTATTAGAGCAGAGGCGTTTATTAGAAAAACACGGTATAATTTAATCAGAAGTCACTTTGAAGGATTTTGTAATATGCAGTCTTGTCACTGATTGTTTCTGAGTGGTTAATAAACTCCCTTAACTGAACCATCTTAATACAATTACATTTCATCGAGCACCTAACCTCAGCAACATGATCTACCCTGTACAGTGGCGTACCGAGGTAGTCGACCTCACAAGAGGGGGCCAAATGTCCAAGTCGTCCGCCAGGAGGGGGAAAATTCTCAAGTCGTCCCGGTGATTTGATACAATTTAAGTCTGAATGGACAAAATGCACGTGAGCAACGCAAAAAATGCGAAATTTACTTTAATTCCCATAGCCAAAATATCGACAGGTATTGGGATAGTATCCGATATGCTACCGAAACAGTATCCGGGCAATAGTTTTCACATGCAAATTTTTTGTCCATATATGGTCCCATGGCTCTGAGATAGTATCGGAAGCAGTATCCGCTATTTTACGGGTAGCTGTTATCGGATACTCCTCCCGCTACGAGTATCGGATCCGATCCCACTACTAGTATCCGATACTATCCGCTACTATCTAGCTATAGCGATAGTAGTCGGATATGCTAACGGAACAGTATCGGGATAGTTTCCATTCATTTTTTGTCCAATATGGCATGGCGCTGGATAGTATCGAACTTAATCCGCTAATTCTACAGGTAGCTAGTATCGGATACTATCCCGCTACTAGTATCCGCTACTAATCATCCCGCTACTATAGTATCCATACTATCCCGATAGCACTTGTTCCAGTGGTCTTTTTCATTTCCCGCCAAACCCCAGAAGGGCTGCCATTGTTGTTCTTGTAGTTGATTTCCTCTGTTAACTGTAGGAGCACCTCTAAAGAGGATAAAGTAGTTTGCAGTTTATACATTTAGTTCATCACTTCACATGACACTACCATCCATGGAAATCCTGAAGTAGTAGTGCATGTAGCTTACAACACACTGATTCAAAACTATTCAAACAAGGTAGGGTTCCATACAATGCCTTGCTTCAACAAATATAGCCAACTGCAAATTAAGAGTTATTATAAACATGCATGCACAATTTGAATCAACCAATAGCCTAAACTGTATAATTTCATCTGCCCGGCAACTCTATGTGGCCATGCAGAAGCTTTAGTTGAAACAAATTTTATGGTTTCTGTTGTGTGCACAACTAACCTTTCATAGATTATAAAGCAGGCAGCCATGCAGAGATAGCGCTCACAGCACAGATATAACAGCTAATCATGTCCCCAAACAGAATCCATGTAGAAGATTAACATCCATGGGATGAAGATTCAACAACAACATGGGCAGTCACTACATGCTGTGATTCACACTGAACTGCATAAACTACTAGTGGAACATGGCATAGTGTACTAGCTTATGAAAATTTGGTTTGAACTTTGCAACTGGTATAGTCAAGTTCCAACAGAAGTAAGAGATGACAATCACATACTTCTTCAGGCCTCTTCTGTCTTGGAATACTCTTCGATACCAAGTATCCGAATGTAATCCACTGGTGGAATCATGTGATTATCTATAGCATTTGATTGTGTGACTCTTGCAGATATATTATCTGAAAGGTACCCACTAGTGGATACCTTTCAAATTGAGGTATCTGGAAAGGTATCCGCTAGTGGGTACCTTTCTGATACTAGTGGATACCACATGAAAAGTCCTACCTAGCTTGTTGTGGCTACCACTCAGATACCTAGCATCTGAATAGTAATCACTAGCGGTAGCTAATGTAATATATCCCATAGACCCGCTAGTGATACTTTTGGGTTACTTTCAATATACAGCCAATATAGTACCACCGAAACTATCCCGTAAAAGTTCCGGGAACTTGCCGATACTTTTTTCTTTTGCTATGGTTTTTGCCCAACTTTGGACCAAAATTGGTTGAAATTCCCCGAAAAAGATGGATTAAAATGCCATTTTGCCCAAAATATTGTCCCGCTTTTCGAGGCCATAGGGGGCAACTTGCCCCCCCCGGTCGGTACGCCGGACCCTGTACACCCAAGGTCATCAAAAGTTGCGTCTCTGGAAGAATCATAGATACACTTTTCCGGAAATTTCCGGTTTTTGGCCATAAATAAAACAAACCTTCCGAAATGTAAAAAAAAAAAAAAAAAATTCATTTCTGTGATCAAGTGGTATTGATATAGGTAAACTGCATCAAAAAACAAGTTTTAATAGCAATTTATTTAGAGAAGGGTGTCTTGTACCCTAAAATCACATAAGAAAATACGTTCCCATACGCTTTCACAAACCCGACGCTATGTAAAATTTGGGCCTTCCCCGTACGTTTCAATTTTGGATTTTCATGAAATGGAACTACTCCCTTCTGTTACAATCTCTGAATAATGTTGTTTTCTTATCTCTCTGGTTACAGGGCACTATGAACCGTACGTTTTGTGTCTATGGACAAAGGACTTTCATGTGGATGTTTATAACATGTGTGTAAGTTTGAGATATAAAAATAGAAATCCACATGTCGATTATTTGCTCACCTCAAACAGTATTTCATGCAGGATATGCTCAATGTTCCAGTGCACCGTTCTAAATCGACAGCCGCACTCCTGACAAATTATTATACAAATTGACATCTGGGAACATTCCTAACACAAACTCTTAGAGAACAAATGTGGGTACACAATCAAGACACAGGGAGACAATAAGGACTAGATTGTAATCTGTGAATGAGACATGGCTTGGTTACATTTTTCAGAAGGTACAAGCTTCCGATTTTTCTTCATCCAGGGTTCAAGAGTTTCGGTTTTTAATCTTCAAGTGGGCAATCCTGCACAGTGGCAAATGCCTGTACTTTGTACTTTGATAATACAACTTGGCTCTTAGCACATCTGAATCCATACTGGGTGTTATCCATCCAGGTAGACCATTCTGTTTCACTCACGTCTTGGCTGCAACTTAAGCATATCCCGCGGTCATACTCGCCCTTACTGAATCTGACGGTGATTTACAGGTACAAGTATGACTCTTCATGTACTGGGACCCGCAGTTTAACCGGGTGATTTTTGTCCCCCGCCGAACGAAGTGTCGGAGGGGACTATAAAAAATGGGCTCCGTCCGTATGTCTTTATGTCCGTATTGTATGTCCTATGTAGTTGTATGTATGTTCCGTGATAAAAAAATGTTAACCCTGGAACTTTTTGGCGGCATATCTTTTTCCTGATATCTAGAGTTTGCCAACTTAGGTATTGTAGGAGGGAAACCCCCCTACATACCATGTAATTCATACCCCCTGGTCCCTCCCCTGGGTCGTCAGGGGTAGGGGAAAAGTCAGAAGGAAAAGGTCCAGGAAAAAGGGTCCATCTTGCACAGTAAATGTCACATGTGACCATATTGTGTACATTTTCTTAGATTTTAGTAAGGGGCTACGTACGATGTGTAACTTGGTGGAAAGAAGCGGTTGGTGAGTTCTCGACCTTGATTAGATTTTGGGTGTAAAATGCTATTAAAGTATCTAATTGGGCAATACTTTTATGAAATTTTTCCCGCAAGGCTTGTGTACAAAGTTTTCTGGGAGTTCTGAAAGGCGTAATAAGATGTAACGTGGTGGAAGAAGCGGGCTAAGAGTTCTCGACCCTGATTAGATTTTGGGCGTATTTCGGGCAAATAAATAGCAAATGAGGTAATTAATATGCAAATATCAGCATAATTGCCATGTGGGGGGGGCAAAAATATACCACAACAAAGGTTTTAAAATCTCTGTAGTAACCCATGTTTTCATTGAAGGTATTCTTTTTAGTTTTTTGGTTGTTACATGTTTGGTCAGTCTTTTGGGTTGCCAGCCTGTTTACATTTCTTGGAAAATGAAAATACTAAAAAATTCCGGTGTTTTGGGGCCCCTTTTCTAGACCTCTTTGGGTCCCAAATTTAAACTGTGGTCCCATTATTTTTCAAAAATAGTGTTGCCAAATTGAATGATTTATCATATGTCTACTAATCATGAATTTTCAGGGATTTTTTTGCATGATGGATTTTAAGATTTCTTGAGTCTTTCAACCAAAAGGTAACAATTTTTTTTCAGTTCTTTTGGCGAGCCCCCTTATGTGGCCAAAATTTAGTTGGACTGTGTCGTTTTAGTTGTCAGCTTATGGATCTCGTATTCGGCGGGGACATATTTTACGCATCGCGTAAATACGAGTTTCGCCTTGTTGTAGTTAATTCTGCTCAATTTCCAATGGCCATGAGGCAGAGAGCACATCTTAGTTAAGGTGCTCGTTCCTATTTATGTCATTGTGTTCTCCACATCATATGAGAGCCTGGCATGTGCACATACACCCCATCAATACCGTGGGAAACAAACCTGCGATTTGATGTAGAAGCACTACTGCATAGTGCAAACCCTATGCCAATACTGTGCGAATATGAGATGGTTAACCACTAAAAGGGCGGGTTTTTTTTTTGTTGATATCTTGGGAAGAAATGGATTTGAGGGCTCAAATTTCATTCAGGATACATGAAAAAATATGCCTTTCATTCAACCGTATCAAATCGATACTACTACTTCCAGGTAAATCAGAGGTCCCAAAGACGTCGGAACACGCATCCTTTAAATCATATTCTTAAACAAATTAGTCATGATTAAAGTTGCATTTCCTGATCCTCACACTTTTATTTCTGTTTCTAGATTTCCTTCCTTGAGAATCGGTTATTTCCTTCCAATTTTCAGTTGATTCGGGATGATACGTTTTTATGTTGCGACATTGTTCCTATCATAACTGTCCCAGGCCAGTGTGTTGTATTTCGTTTGTTTACAGACAAAGTTACAAATTATATTAACTTTCAGAGTAGACTGAGTCTGCACGCACAGAGATCACAAAATGCCCCTTTTATTTGCTAAGTAAACTCCCATCAAATGGGCCTGACTAAGAATTGGACCAGGGGGCCTCCAGTAAAACCAAGCCTAGGTAAATATCCTAACCAGTGGTCCATACTCTCTAAAGTTTAGGGTCAACTAGATCTCTTTTATCCATAGTCTGCAATCCACAAGAGAGCTCCCTTGTGTTACCTCTCTTTATGATCCAGTGGCTACGCACACAGGAAAGGGTTTACTTGCTCTTGAACCTGGACCTTGTGACATAATTCTAGTTAACCTGGGTATTCATTCATCCAAAGTCGGATGTGTAATTATCTGAAATGTTTAAGTCATTTCTGGGCAAAAAAAATGATCTATAGTATCAGTTTCTTTCTGGCAAAAATGAATCTATAGTATGTCCTCAAATGGTACAAACACCTAAAGACGAAGGGCCAATGCCCTGAGTGAGAAAAAGTCACTAGTCCCGCTGCAGCATTGCGGTCATCAAACAAAAGTCACATATTGGCCACGAAATTGCTGTTCCAGGCCATCGACAAAGACCGGCGTAAGCGTGATATCCCCAGTCACCACCCAAATTTCGGACTTTTCTCTTCCCCTCTTCCTTATTTTCCATCACTCACAGATGTGGCGTTATGGTTAATCATGTGCTGAGAAGTATGTGAGCGAATAAGAGTCGGACAGTCAGTTGTCATAGAGTCGGGTACAATCACAAGGCACCCCATTAAAGGTGCAACAAGAATTTCAATAATAGGTGTTCTAAAAAAAATGTTGACAATTCCGATTTTGGCACTGGTGTAAAGCGTTTCCATCACAAAAATATCCCCATCTGGTAAGATTAATCTGAGAACAGTTTCTTTGGTACTAAATTTGTGACATTTCTAATTTCGTAATAAGGAGCAAACACACAAGTCAGCCTATGTTTTCTTTGAAAATATAAGCATATTCAAATCACCTTTTGTTATGTTTTGAAGTTATTTTCTGTAACCAAATAAAATGTAGGGAACGTATTGAGTATCTAATTAATGAATCACTACAACATCACAGAAAATATGATGACTTAATCCTCAGTGCAGGTTAAATGAGAAACATCATAGTCATCTCAAAGGTGCAAAGTTCACTTCTAGCCAAAGCAAGTCGACCTTTGTCAGCAGTATGAGAGGTTTTGACCAGAGTTTGAGAAAAAAGGAACATGTTTTAAAAGATCTGCATAGCAGACTATAACGCTCTTTTGGTTCTTTCATACCTACACCCGCAACATGTGTTGTGGTAAGTTGCAGTAAGTTTCAGTGCTCGAATACGGTCTGTGTCCAGTATACTGCATTGGCGGTACTGCAACCGAGTAAATTTATTTAACTGCAAGCTGCAGCAGGTTACGTTGAGTTGCTGCAGCAAGTTATCGATATATTGGCACTGCAACGTCAACATGCAAGCGGAGGTATGAACGAACCTTTACTTTCTTTAACAGGCTTGTCAGAATTTCAAATGACCTCGGTAAAATAATGTTTGTCATGAAAGTGAAGATGAAATGATTGATTCAATACCATATCTTGTTCTCTGATTTGATATGGTGGATATTAAGACATTTTGAAAACAATGCCATAATACCAAGTCGACTTTAATCACGTTTCTCTCTCCCGTCCTTTTTCTTAAATCCAGGAGTGTGGCCTTCAGTTATCAGACGAAGACGGTAGACGTTGCTTCCCTCTCCAAGATCAGCTGCTCTGCTACACATGTCACATTTCTAAACTCGCTCCCGGAGGACCACTTCCCCAACCTGGAGCTGCGGCTGGGGCAACAGTAATTGATTCCGCTTACTCACCACAAATCTCTCCAAGTACTACTTATCCGGGACCGGGCAGTCCTCCACAGACCCCAGCAGATCAAGCGGCCTACAGGCCTATTCCTCCTCCTCAGTACACTCCCTCTCCTTTCGAGAACTCCGGTTTTGAACCTCCACCTCCGGATCCCCCACCGTACTCCCCGCATGATCCTCTAAGGAATATGTACCCTTCACAGAAAGGTGCCGGCAGTGGGGAAAGGTCAGGACAGTTGGTTTATGGGAAAACACCATCACAGCAAGTGCCACACGGTTACCATAGAGGGTCTAGTAGCAGTATCGCATCGTCGTCATCGTCATCACGTCGGGGTTCTGAACTTAGTGACAGTCAGCTGAAAAACTATGTTGTGACGGATTTGTAGCTAGTACTATATGTGTAGGAGGGAGATCCAGGGCTGCAGATCGCATTGCCACAGTATCATGTGGTTTCGGTCAACGATTTTACATGTGTATTTGTGAAAGCAGCTTCATTGGCGCTGTGGCAAGTTGGAGCTCAAAACCCCCTGTAGCCCTGAAAAGACTGCTAGATGAAAAAAAGTCAACTGATTTAGATGTACCAACCTTTTGGTGATATGGTGGTGTAGTCTCGTGTTTCAAGGCGAGGACAGTGGACCTGTGATGCACCAACTCCACTGGTACTTTGATCCTTGGGTATGATCGGATTATAACCATATACAAAAGGGTTGACCTGAAAGTGAATGATGGCAGTCTGTAATTGGTTGACTTGTAATAAGTCTATAGAGCAAGTTAGTACTAAAGTATGCTGGTTGTAAGAAAACGCAAGTCTTTGACAAATAAGATAGCAGGTGTACATTTTTAACCAATTATACAACGACTCTTTTGTATTCACTCTTAAATTATGACTGCTGTAGTACAAAGTACTGTCTATGGTATAACATATGTAACTATGTAAACAAATGGTATTATATATGTGATGATGACAAAATGAAATTGTGTGGTTTTGTAAGTGTGTGTGTGTGATAACCAGGGGTGTTATTTCATGGAATTATAGAGCCAATTTAGTCACAACCCCCATGGATAGTCAGTAATTTCCATTCACAAGTGTATTTAGAAAATATGCCTTTCTGGTTTTTGGGTAGATTTTGATAACAAGAATGTATACGGTTAGGTCATGCAATTCATACATAGCTCAGAACAATGTAAGTCAATATAGTCTCAATTCCCATGGCACAGTTCAGTAAATTTATGCATTGGGTAATTCAAGTAACTCACTGAACTGTGTCCGTGGTGGATGAGTATATTTGAACTCATAGGGATGTAAGCCAGTATAGTCTCAATTCCCACTGGCACAGTTAAGTCAATTTCATTCATTAGTTAAAGAGACGAGGAGATTTCCAGAAGAAGCGACCCAATTTTTCTCGAACCCCGGGTTTTTTTTAGATATTCTGGCATGCTTACCAATGTCATTAGATCACACCTGAAGTGCAAAAGCTGAATACGCCGCTTTATGTAATAAGACGTGATTAGTAGTTTCTGTCATGCACGACAAAAGTCAAAGCCATGGTTTTCTATGGGGTTCGATTCGATAGCAGACAAGTCAAAAACAAGGTTTGAGGTTTTTCATTTGCACCTGTTTGTCAATAAACATTTGAAACGTCCTCGGTAGGTGGTTAAAACCAATTCCAGTGAAATTTGAGAGAAATTCGTATCCTAAAAAAATTCCTCTGTTATTAAGTTATACACAGCTCAATGAACTCGTCCTTGATGATGGAGAATATTTTTAGATCTTGTATCCCCAATTTAGTCTTAATTCCCATGGCACAGTTCAGTAACTTTCATTAATCAGTAATCATGCACAGCTCATGAACTTGCCATGTTCCTTGGGGTTAGTCTGTTTCAAGACGCTCTGCTAGTCCATTTTCGGGTACATTCCCCCATAATAATAATTTGTGTTGACCCCCCACCCCACCGGGGCCTTATCTGAGCCCATGCAAACTCTTACACATGGATATAAAAATATGATTTCAGAAATCTACCCCCAGGGCCTTAGCACCGCGCCATGCAGCCCACCCCCCAAACACACCACCCACCACTCACCCACTCTAGGCCGGGCCCATGCAAAACCGTAAATGGAAAATGGTCTCATCAGAAATATATTTCACAATGTGCACGAATCACAAGTCAACACCCACAAAGAATCTCCTCCCTAATAGAAATGCTTACTTCCATGAATCGCCCACAGCGAGGCGGAGACGAGCGTCTTGTTCGTCTGCTTTTAATACTTAAGGAAATTGTCACAATAATGAAAAAAATACTTAAATACATAGAAACCGGCAGTACAATCGGCAATGGACTGCCTGAACAAGGGCTATTGGGATGAGCATTATTTTAGCCGATAACATATGTAAAGCCAATTTAGTCTCAATTCCCATGGCACAGTTCAGTAATTTTCATTCATCATTGAATTCATACAAACGCGACTGAACGGGTCCTTGGTAGATGAGCCTATTGGAGCTCTAGCTGTAAGTCAATCTCAATTCCCATGCACAGTTCAGTAACTTTCATCAGTTAATCACACAAAGATCATTTGAAAAACTGGGTCCTTGGTGAGGAGCAATTGGAGCTCATAGCTGTAAGCACAATAATCTCAATTCCAATGGCACAGTTCAGTAACTTTATCAGTTAATTCACACACAGCTCATTGAACTGTGGCCTTGGTGGAGGAGCATCTTGTCAGCCCATAAACTATGATTTCTGATACCCAGAATATACAAGGTCAGGTCATACTAATACAATACATAGAGCTCACGGAACTTTGTCCTTGGTGGTTGAGCATATTACACCTCTCACTCTATGGACAGTTTGGCCCAGACTTGTATAAGTGTCCATGGTGCAAGTTGCATTTTGAAGATGCTATTTTGGTCTGGCTTGCCATCACTTTATCTAACTTCCAGTCTAAGGCCAGTATATACTTGACCGCATCTGCGTTGCGGCGAGTTGCGGTGCCAATATATCGATCACTTTCATGCCGCAACACCCTGTAAATCCAGTTGAAATGAATTCAATTTAATCGCGCTACCGCAATGCAGTATTTTATGAAGCGACTGCAATTCTGACAACCCAACTTGACGCAATGCAGATACGGTAAAGTATGAACTGACCGTTACTGACTGTGAATACCTATAATCTGCCTAATTTGAGTTGCTGTGTCACTGTGATGGTAAAAACCCATTGCAAGTTTTTACTGGGAATTACAGAAAGGTTAAGTATGATGATTTACATTGCAGCTTATGCTCTCTCTTAACTCAAGTTGTTCGCTACGTTGGTCATCTGCTCTGACCTGGCTTGCTGAAGTACACCATTTTCACTTGACCTTTGACATCCCACACTGCAATGTCCGAATGCCAAGAGCGCTTATTGCCAAACATCTTGTTGAATGCTGCTAGCAGACACTTTTGACCTATGATGAAAATATCTACCTCAGCATGCTTGGGGACAATATTTTTATTTCCCTATTGCCCTTGCAGTAATAGTTCTAGAATATGTTCTGCTAAGGTGTCATTTTGAGGTGTTGTTCAGAAAGTTGAAAAGAGGTTGAAGGTTTGAAAGTGTCCAGTTTCTGTATTAAATGAGCTGGGTTTTCAAATTTAAATTTGAAATTGGATTAATTGGGTTTCGGTTATCCAAGTTTTTAAATTTCAGTTGAGAGCAGTTCAACAATATTTTGAAAGCCAGGTTGTCCTAGTGCAAACCAGTTCAACTCAATTGAAACCAATATAATTTCAGTTGAAAAGTGTCCATTTTTTAATCAAAACTTTTTTTCAAAATTAGTTAACCCAGGAGAAGCTCATTGGGCATCATTCATCAGCGACATGTCCAATGCGCTGTCTGAAATTAGAAAGCACCCAGAAAGTTTACCACTTCAACAGTGTATTGCATGATGGTGTTGCACAAAGTTGGCTGTGTAAGCAAAAGCCTTTGAATTCACCCAAAGTCGTCTTGTAGAGTTAAAGATGCAGTAGGTAAAGGGGATGAACCTGTTTACACAGGAACGGAGTGCCCTTCTCTCTAGCGAAGCAATTGGGCCAGACTCCACCATATATTTTGCTGTGGGAGGATCGCTACACCTCCTCCACAGCGAGTCTGTTACCTTCCCAACATTGAATAATACCAGTACCCATTTATACACCTGGGTAGAGAGGAGTAATCGAGTTAAAGCACCTTACTCAAGGGCGCAACACATTGGCCACAGTAGGGCTCAAACTCACAACCTTTGCTGTGGGTCGGGCACTTTATCCACTGGACTACATGTGCCCTCAAAGATACAGTAACACTCATGAAATTTACTCTAAAACCAAAATAATTGTCTCCTTGGTAAAGTGTAGTACTGTGAAATTGCTGTGTATGAGGTCCTCTTAGTGGATAGTACTTGTTTGTATATAAACCTTTTCTTGCTATGCATAAATATGAACTTGCCTGTTATGAAAATTGTCCATCTTAATTGGTGATGTTGGTCTGCTTTGGAGCTTAGCTCATGTGCTTGTGTGTTTATATAACAAAATATTGAATATTTAAATCACAAATTGTCATGGTGATTGATATGAATTGTAAACTGTAATGAGCTATACTCTTCCCAGACTGAAGCACCAAGTGATGTCAGAGCTCCAGCTCTATTGCTTTGCATGAGTAATGTGTTAGTTGATTGCTGAAACGTTCAATGAAGACCTATGTTAAAAAGCTGAAGACATCATTTAATGCTTCAGATAAGACAGAGTATGCTTCTCTTTGGGTACCCCAGTTCTTCCATATCAGTACAACAGTAAATTTAATATATTTCCACAGTGTTTCCCACCTAATATGGTAACTAGTTCAGATATATATAAGGTTGGCTTGGAGAAATTTTTCCAGGAGTTTAGATTAAGTTTTCAATTTGCAGACGAGTGACATTTTGTCTAAAGTATAACTATCCCTTGTTAATTTAGTACTTTCCTGTGGTTCTGATTGACAATCGACATAAAATTGATTGAACCTGATTATTTCTTGTATCGTACCCTCTGATCGCGTCTCGACATCTGTATCTGTCAGAAAGGACTTCACATTGCAGGAGTTTCTACAGCAACAAAATAATGATCGGCGGCACAGGTTGATCGATTTCTGGATTATGTAACCGAGTTCTCAAAAGATTTCCATCGCAATGGTATGAAGAGATTATCAATGATCTAGTTTAAGCTAAATTTGTTTGGAGATCATAGACTACCAAGATAATGGGCATTCATTTATGATGGTTTATGTCTGTAAATTTGACAACCTTGCAACTCTTGTAAATCTGCATAATCTATGAACGGAAAATGTTATTTTGTGAATTTAACTTTTGATGTTTATCTGCAACATTAAGCCTATTTTCGCGTATTTTACTTGGGTTTTTGGTGGTATGATAATTTGTTATTAGGCTCGTTTTGGGGCTGCCTAATAACTAATTGTATCAGGTGAGAAATTCATTGTGGGTCAGAATGGGCCATCCATGAGTACTTTCTTCCCATTGTGGGGGTCTTCGTTTGATTATCAAACAAAAATGATTACCCACACTGTCATATTCGGGCCCAAATTTCTTTCTAAAGCAAAATCAACATGGGTCACCACTAAGTTTTTGTGCATCAGGTATATCATAATCATTTTAGTGACTTAGTTTTCAAAACTGCGGCAGCTCTGCAAAATCACAATATGCAAGATACACTGTCGCCAGTGATGAAGCGCCAGATCGTTAACCTTGATCGATGTTGAGATTATGATGGTTTACGGTACTGGCCTAATCAGTGGCCAAATAGGTGTTTGCAGTCCTTGTTTCTAAATAAGTTGTTAGTTCTATGATCTTTTCATTAGGACAGGGCTAGAAATACCAACTCTATTAAAGGATTAATGGTGAATTTTAATTGACTTTAATTAAAGGAGATTATGTTGCACCTGACATCTGCCTCAGTAGTTTTTTTAAGATTTTTTTTTTTCAAATTTTCCTTGAAAATTTCTGAATACATCTTGATGATTATCTCCTTGTGGTTGGTGTTTCATATTGTGACATCTATTGGGATAAACTTTGATGTGTGTGTGAATGTAGGTGACCGATAATAATGTAATGCTGTAGTATATTTACCGAAAAAAATTCCTATACTTTGTTTCAGTATCGAGTTGACGTGACATCACTTGGTTTTAAGGGTGCACAGCCCTGAAACGCTTGCACTCATCACGTAATCACACCATTATACACATTTGAGTAAAAGCATCACATTTGAAATGCTAGCGAGAAGGTAAAGACACAATTGCTGTCAACTGCTCAAGAATGAACAAAGTATAGCTTTAATAAGCCAAATCGACATTGTAACTTCCGGTAATATTTTTAGGACTCCTGACCTTTGAACCTGTCAATATTTCAGGAAAATTGCCTTTTGGTAATTTTGAAAAATAGTTCTAAGATACTTTTTGATATTTAAAAATAGAAAACTTGTTTTATTGTATCCAAATAATTTATGGCATGTATTTTTATTGCCTGTATTGCTGAAATAGTAATAAAAACATAGTTATTAAAACCATAATCTTGATTTGTCAAAGGTCAGGAGTCCTAAAAAGTGGCAAAACCTTCCCACAATGCATCACAAATCTGTAATGCCAATTTCGCTTATTAAAACCTGGACAGGAAAGAATATTGTGAGTGTTCAAGAGATAAAAAACTGGTATTCTGAACGGGAGACTAACTTTAGGACCTGGGTTTAATCCAGGGTTAGTCCTACATGAGTGGACTTTTTTCTTTTCAAAATACTGTTATAGTAGATTCCAATTGATGGTAGAGTTATGGGCAGAGTTTGGACTTCGTCCATTACTCAAAATAGGGGACAGAAATACCAAGAAAATCTTTGATTTCTCGCAATACAAAAGAGATCAGATTGAAAGAAAAAGACCAACTACAAATAAAGTTACGTTGTTCGTCCAGTCAATACTTTGTATTTTATCCTACGTGATGCATAGTGTGTCTACCCCAGAATTGGTTTTAAACATTGCCTACAACAACATATCATAAATTAGAGAAGGCTTCAGTCACCTGCGTGTAACAATGCAGAACTTTTATCTTCACTATTCATCAAGTCAGCTTTCATCTGCTTTCTCTGAAACTATTCCTGGATTTAGTTTGCGCTTTCTTTGAACATTCTAGGGTTTATGCTTTGACTATTGATTGGGACTGTGAATGGCCCAACCGCTCGGGTTTGGCTAGCATGGCTATAGCGCACATCATACCACAAATACACAGACTAAAGTTGTAATATACTAATCCCCTCAATTCATACCTCCACCTACAAAAAGTAGAGGCTATTCCACTATCAACTGGAATCTAGTATAAAGTTAAGTATAATGGGTGAGAAAATTCCTCATGGATGGGCCGAAATGGCCAATCCGTGAGGAATTTTCTCACCCATTACAGCACATTTTTAGAGTATTAGGACTAACCCTGGTTTAAACCCAGGTCTAAAGTTAGACTCCCTTTCAGAATACAGCCTTTGTGTTGTAACTAAGAGTGCAGGTACAAGAAGTTCATAATTAAGTTCTGAATGAGTACGAGTTCTGTAAGTTTTAACTTTGTGTTTCACTGAGAGCGTACATGGAGGGTCAAATCTGTGATCATGTTTACACTAGGACATAGTTTCAATCCAATTTAATTTGAACCTGGTTTGCATGCAAGATTTGGCACACATACTATACTTAGGCCAGTGGTTCAGATGATATAAAACATTCAACTTCTTTGAGGTGAGTCAGGGGGATGAGGTTGTGGATCACAAAATACCCCTTTAATGTAATTTGCATCTGGAATTAAAGTGTTACATCTACAGCAGTTTTTACAGACAGGTTGGTGCCTGCATGTATGCCAAGACAGTGACCTGTTAAAAGAGCACTGGAGTACACTGTAGACGTGTGTGACCTGTCCAAGAAATTGTGAACAGTTTTAGTTAGTTATACCAAAGTTTAATCCGTTTTGCCCCGTTAACGGTGGGTGGCCGGATACACCTACTCAGCAATACTGCTGTGTGAGGGATTTATTGGCGCAAAGATAATTGACCGGATGCCCCTCCTGATATCTATCCACAGTTTTTGGCAGTGGGCCTTAGCCTTGGGCAACCACGCCCACCATGCAAGGCAGCAGGTGCTGGATGGCCGGCAATAGCTCTCCAGAGCCGACGCCCTGGAGGTAGATCTTCTTTTTCATTCTACCAGGGTAGCCAGCTACCCTACTCATCAGAAATCCGATGGGGGTGGCGTTAGCCGCGACAACTCGGCCCTGGGAAAGTAGTACTGGTTACCAGGATACCAGTAGCAGGCCCTTCAAAGGAAAACGGACCTGACCACTCAAGTTTAATTGGGAGGAATTATTTGTATGAAAGACAATCTGTTCAATTGAGGGGGGTCATACATTAAGCATGATTGGTCATATATTCATGCGTCAGTGATCCCGATGGAATTAATATGACTGAAACAGCCAAAGGGTGAATTTTAGAGATATGGTCTAAAGGACTTGCTTCCAAAATTGATTTTTTTGTGGTGTGTGATGGAATATAGGAGTTTTGCTGCATGTCTCCACTTGGTGTGAAAAAGTGTAATCTTAAATCTGTTTGTAAAATGTAAAAAACATGCTGCATAGCCGACAAGATGTTGGCAACTTTAGTATGGGCTTAGGAAAACACACCACATGCAAACACAACCAGATATTTCAGGTGTAACATGCAACTAGTCCACATGCACACAGTACAAGAATATGCAACAGTGACTTTACTTTTATTTTGAGAGACGCTTATTTGGATCTTGAGTAATGTGATTATTTTGGGTCAAATAAAATTTGTTTTAACTACATCACGATTGGTAAAATCTTGGAATGATGGATGTGGATTTTCTTTTAATTAAGAATTAAAACTTTATTGCCTAATTGTAGACAACTGTAATGGTGATTTTGATCTCCTGCACATCAACGATCACAATATTTTGTCTCCTCAGTCAGCGACACCAAGGAGTTCAAAGAATGTTGTTTATAGACCCTGTTTATAAAAAATGTTGTATACATTGAATATATGTATATTTGCTTGCAAAAATACATGAACTTTGTGAGAGAAGAAAATTACCAAATGTTCAAGAAAATCATGTCATAAATTAAAAACAAATACGGCAAATCCTAATGGAGATCTGTGTGGAACATTGCCTTTTCTGAAAATAATAGGATAATTGTGTTGCCAACATTTCATGATGCAGCCTAATGCATGTTGATATCCAATTTGTATACCTCATTTTTGTGTCGCCTGAACATTTCTGAGGCACATACTATCCAATTTCTGGTGTGTCCCGTGCTCCGTTGTCCGTCGTCCGTATGCCTCGGTTTAACCTTTTTTAAACTGCTCTGGAGGCTAAACGCTATCCCCCGATTTACTTCCACTTGATAGATGATAGAGTGAGTGTGCCGCAATATTATTTTTAGCTTTTGGCTTGCATTAATTTGCATATTCATGACTTTTAATTACTTATTTTGCATATTTTTCAGACATTTCGGTTAACCTTTTTTGAAATGCCTGCTGGCTAAACGCTAAACCCGATTTACTTCACACTTGGAAGGGTGATAGAGCATGAGTTCCAAAAATTATGATTTAATTTAGGCCTGCATTATTGGCATATTCATGAATATTAATTATCTTATTGTGGCCGGTCAAAATGACCACCCTTTCCCTGCCATGCTTGTGTGCAGTTATCTGGAGTTCCGTAAGGCGTATAATATGTAACTTTGTGGAAGGAAGCGGGTTAAAGAGTTCTCGACCTGATTTGAATTTGGGCGATCGGGTGAATTACATATGCAAATTAGCTAATTGATAGGCAAAAATTAGCGTATTCGCTATATTTTTGAAACGTTACAATCGGATATGCAAAATTCCTTCACTGCACAAAAACTCATTATGGTGCGCATCTTTTTTTTTTTTGCCATTGAAAGTTCCTGATACATGCGGCTTGGTAATGCAAATGAGCTAATTAAATATTCAAATGCAACTCATAGCTGACCAATAATTGAGGCTGATCAATTCCAATTTTATTACAAACTCGTAATTTTTGTATAACACTTTCTCTCCAGTTGCATTTGTTCTCTTTCTAATCATCATTTGGCAAACTTCATCATAAAGCAAGTGAGGCGCAACCATGCGACACTTGTGGTTCGAGAACCGCCTTGTCTTCCTTGCTTGCTTTGTACATATGCTGGTATTCCCAAAGGCGTTTAACTCTAGACTGGAGTTTGATCCAGGATTATCCCTACATGAGTGTACCTTTTTCCTTTCAACATACTCTGAAAGTTGAAAATAATAGATGAGAAAATTCCTCATGGATGGGCGGAATTTTCTCACCTGTTCAAACAGCAAACCTTTATAGTATGTGAAACGAACAAGGGGGTCTCCTCATGTAGGACTAACCCTGGTTAAACCCAGGTCTAAAGTTAGACTCTCTTGGGACTACCGGCTTTGTTTTATCTTGGCAATATCCTCAGATGGGATCTACAAACTCAATATCCTAATATGGCTCCATAACAAAGGCAGCTATTTGTGGCTACTCCTATGTTTCTATCAGAGCTGCCTTATGCTTTCTTTTGTATATTGGGCTATACCAGGGATCATTGTCCCAAACAGCGGGTTGCAAAATAGATATGAAATAGTTTCTCAGCGATGTAGCCTCTTTGCAAACTTTTCAAGGATATGTTGGTAATGGGTACTATGTTAAGGAGACATAAACACCTAACCACTTTTTGTGGTTTATTCAATTTTTAAGGTAGGGACAAAACTGATATTTTAATGTCACTTTGTAACAAAGATGTGTTTTCAATGCATGGCAGTATTCAGATTAACAAAATTGTATGAAAATTGACTGTCTTGATTAATGTCTCAAATGGTTGGTTTGGACTTTGCCAAAAATTAATGTTTGAGACCAATCTACAAAACTACAAATTCAGGGGGGCTAGAGTATGTATACTCTCAAAGAAGTTAAAGGGGGGACGTGTTGCTAGGTGCCATAGTTGTCACAGACAGGAGCAGTCTGCATACCTACATTTTTAGGTAACAACTTGGTAACCATCACAATTTTCCAGTGTAGACAATTCATATTTATTGAAGGAAAGGTTGTGGTTTAGCCCGCTGACAAACATAGCTGGGGCCGATGTCCTTTGCAATAACCACACTGGTAGTGAATGGATGTTACGCCAATGATTTTGAAAGTTACTGCCCCAGTGTTATAAAAGAACCTGTGTTCCATCCCCAAACTTTATATGCGTAACCGACGGCCGCTACGTCCTACAAACCTAGCAGAAGCCTTTTCATACCATTACACATGCTTTGGAGAATTGGTCACTCAGGCATGACGTAGTATCTATGATTTTCGATTGAGGTTCGGGAACGGACCCCAGAGGTACACCCACCAACATCATAATCATGTTCAAAAAAATAACATCCTAAACATTCATCCAAAAGACCATGTACGCGAGCAGGCATCCTTAAACAACCACATACATTCACAAGTGCTTGCTAGTGATTACATTATGAAAATGCGCCAGTATTGTACCCAACAGCTGCTTGTGATGACTCATTATTGTAAACTGGAGGCTTAACCGAGGCTCATCATTTTCGAACTGATTTGAAAAGGGTCTGTGGACAAAATCCCCATAAATTAATTTTTTTTTTTTAGTGTGTCTTATCCGCCCTCTTTTTGAGACTGGGGGCGAATTGGGAAGCGTCAGGGTTTTTTCACCATCGCTTATTCCTACACTAACGGTGATATACATGTACCGTTTGTGACTCTGTACACGGGAACAATAGCGCCATATGCTTTCTTCCAGTTATGGGGCTTTATCAAGGATATTGCCAGGTCCAAGATGGTGTCGAACCTGCAGTACTATGCAAAGTTGAGATGTTGGAAACAAGTTGCGCTCCTGGAGCAAAACTACTTACTACTTCACTTGACAGCTAGTTGTTTTTTTAATAATGCTCATATCTCCTTAACAAGTTAACTCATAGGCTCTACTTGTTCTTGATACGTTACAACCACACAATCTGAGCTGTTAAAGGTTTGTTTTTTTCTGTACGACCAATTCAGTACATTAGCAGATATTATACATATGGCTGCCACTTTGAGAGAGGAAATATTGTGCTCCAGGAGCACAGTTTTTGTTGACGACATCTCAAATTTGCATAGTATTACACATGTGAGCTCAGAAGCTATAACTTCCTTGGTATCTAGTACTTAGTTACCACTACTACAAAAATGTTTTGTATTATATTGTTTTACGTGTACAGCAATATTATCATTAATTGTTTGATTTATTGATCAATGTATAGCATCTTTCAAGAACGTTTTTTGGGCAAATAGTTGCCATCGGTTTTTTGGAATAATAGAGTAATACAAATGCTGCATATTTCAATATGTGGTGGTCGTATCCCAAATTGCTGTAATATTTTTACTCACCCAGCCCTTTTGGATTCTTCTTTCCTTGTGTCCATGCATTCTTGTTTGCTACAGTGGCATTTGCTGTAATCCTTGCCACGATTCAATCTACTGACTTTTTCCTAAATGAGGAAAGCCATAAAATATATAAAGAAATGCCGCACGCACACCGGGGTGAGAAAAGGAGAAAGCATTAAAATAATTCTCAACATGCAAAAAAAAAAAGGCAGCATGATAGAACAGTGCTGGATGACCACCATTAGCTCCCAAAGCCCGACGCCCTTGTTGGTAGATCTTCTTTTCATCCTACCATGGACCAGCTACTACCCCTCATTGGATTTCTTAGAAACCTGATGGGGGTGAAGGTTTAGCCGACGACTCGGCCCTGGGACAGATGGTACTGGCATTTTGCATTTAAACTAGTTTTAATGTTTCATAGTGCACTAACTTCTCTTCTTTAAACCTTACTGAACCTTTGTGCATAATTTCTGCTAGTTTCCCTGTAATGCAGCTTTTGAATAAAGTAAAATTAATCCTTGTTAATACGGGTAGTATCTTAAATTAGACCAGGGGTTACGATTACCAAAATGGAATTCATCAGGTGATGAGGTGCACAATAATTAAATCTTGGATTAAAAATAAGAGTTGCTATTTAAAAAGTGAACTTTGAGATATGTTAAGGTTTCAGTTTGAGTATAGACCATATTTGCACTTGGCTCTTTTCAGCCATTGATGGAAAAAAAGTTTGAGCACTGTTGGCAGTCTTTGGCTAGTGGCAAAATGCCTCTTTATTTTTTAAAGGCACTATCAGTGATTTGCCTATTCAGAAAATTTAAAAAATCATCAAAAATCAGATTTTTTGCATCTCTGTAACAAGTATAGATGTCCTAACGTACCCTACAAGTGATATGACCAAAAGCAGCCAAATAAGGACAGCTTGATATTTTAGTCATTACTGTCCGTACGGACACATACTACAAACTCGTAATTGAATGGAGATTCATATCTTTGAATACTGCTGTTTTCTTTTCTATCAGATTTTCAGTTGGAAAAAATAACTTATTAGAATTATCATACACTTGCAAGCTATTCCTGCAAATTTCAAATATTTTGATTCTTTGGGTGGATCTTTGATAGTACCTTTAATCGTTAAAGGGGGATGGCCTGATTTAAGGCTCCGATGGGGGTAAAAATATTATTTTTCATGCATTTTGAGTTTTTCAGTCTATTAAATTCATCAGACCCTTAGCTTTAAAATAAACTTTACCCCATCAAAATCGGAGCTTGCGTTCTGAATTTATGGCTTGCTGAAGTAAACAATATGACGGAAAGTTGGGACTTATTTAGTCGTTTCCTATTCTAATACATACATTACAATTCTTATGTATTCTATTGTTTTTCAATGGGCGATATTTAACATTTTTTGATATAAACAAATACGAGTTGGTTATTATTTTTTTGTTACATATGTTTTTTTTTATAATTTGTGTAATTAATTTTCCATCATAAATTATTGTACAAAAAATAAAAGCAAAGGTAATTTCTTATGTATTTCTTTATTTTCAACCGGTATTTTATAATTTATCTTAATTAATCATTTATAAGAAATGGACTTTTTCGACCTAAAAATACTTATAACTTGACATATACCTATTGAAATTTCATCATTTTTGCACATGAGTTGTATCTCATCAATGTTCAAAATCCTATGGGATCATTTTTTAATAAACCCTTCAGAATTAATTTTTTGACCAAAAATGTGCTAAAGTTGACAAATTTTGAAATATTTGCCAAAAAAATTGATTTTTTCCAAAAATATAGGCCACACCCCAACAAACTCCCATAGCTGTCTGCAGCAAGGTCAGATGTGAACTACTAAGCTTATGTGGGGGCTGTAAGTGTTCCCTATAGTAAGTAGATGCATTTTAAATAACGTTTTCTTTTATTTTCTCTATTTTATGCAAATTATGTTAATTAGCTCATTTGCATATTATAGTTTCCCGATTGATGACAAGAAAATGCATCTTTATGTTTTTTGTTCTTTCCTCTTCAAGAAAATATATACTTTATATGACTTATTTTGTCATCTTCATATCTAAAAATGAATAAAGAAGATATTTCAATCCGTTTTGATGCAAGAGCTAAAAACGTGATTTAGTCTTGGCCAAAATTGACGGTTATTCACATATTCTTCATTAGGGAACTAGCAAATTTAAAATTTCAAAATAAATACCATATACCTCATATCAGTGCAGAGGAAAATGTCTTTTCTGATTCGACTAAATTACACTTAGACCAGGTCTTTTGTGCATATGGACCTGAATCTGCAGAAATATAACTCGAATATGTGTTGAACCCCAGCTTAATATTGCAAGAGTGTCAGAGATGTAAGTACATATGGATTGCAATCTTTAATGTCTTGAGACATTCTTGTAGGATCAATATGCATGCTTGCATAGAAAGAAAACTGAATAAAACTATGAATCCATGAATCTTACAACAAGCTGTGTGAGAGAAATGTGTGCATACAGCTTCTTCGCAAGATTATCTTTTGCTGTCACAAAATGGTTGTAGAATGTTATGTCAGTTGAAGAAAATAGCTAATGAGAATTCTACAGATTTAGCCTTCACTTTTAAGCTATTGCTGGAAGTTTCAAATATTTTGACTCCTTCGGATGGCGCACTGATAGTGTCTTTAAAACATTTTTCTTGTAGGGTCAATACACATGCTTGCAGAGAGAGAAAGAAAACTGAATAAAACTATGAATCCTATGAAAAATATTTTAAGACAAGCTGTGAGAGAAATGTGTGCATACAGCTTCTTGGCAAGATGTATCTTTTGCTGTCACAAATTGATTGTAGAATATGGTATGCATAGGAGTGAGCGACAAACCGATGTAAGATTTTTATCAAATCAAAAATGCCCCCAATTGTGAGACTGAGTGAGTTGCTGCTTTTGTATATTGTACTTGTAAAACCTGGATCAATATTCTCAGAATATATTAAATAAAAAAGTATAAAGGAAAAGCAAAATTACTTGTGTGTAGTTTATACTTTGATGTCTGCAATAGGATACAGTTACTATGAAGCTTTACAGAAATCCCGGGGGGTTACTCGGTGGAAAAGGGTAGGTACATATGTGCCGCCGATATGGGTCACATTTTCACCCCTTTATAACAATGGGTTGTTTTTCCCACCATGCTACTATATTGATGGATCATTTTTTGAGGTCATTGCTACTATATAAATGGGTCCATT
>JAMKCH010006174.1:0-61631 GCA_023653785.1 Ophioderma brevispina
TCATGGTAGTTACCACAGAGCTAGAAATGGATTCTAGGCTGCCCACTAGATTACATTCGTGTCGCCAGCCATGATGACATGTATTTTTGCTGCATAGACCATCTAGTCCTACACCAGTGGCTGTCCTGCAACCGCGTAGGAGTAGATACATAGTTAGCAACTGAGGACCCATCTCCCTTTGACACTTATGTCACATCCAAAATGCCCCTGCCCCGGATACCCGATGATGGCCGAGACTTGCACACAAGGTGGGTGTTTTTTGAAGTTAAACTCCCCGCCAAGTCCTGGCCTTGGGCAACCCATTTTTTAATGTACCAAAACCCCGGCCAAGATCCCGACCCCTGCTACCGGGCAAAAAGCGTCAAAATGCTTCAAACCCGATGTGTGATTCATTTTTAGATTATGCCTGCTTTCAATCTCGTGTATAGTAGCTTTGTTGTGCTATGTTTATACGTTTTTTGTAGAAACTTGCGCTTTATTCTGTTTGCCCCGACCCAAAATCCCGGTTTTGACATGCATGAACTCCATGACAGTCCCCGGCATACGCCCGTTACGCGTGAGCAAAAAAAATCAATTCCTGGCTACAGGTAATTCAAGTCCCCCCGGCCATCCCGGGTACCCAGGGGCTGGGGCATTTTTTGAAATTGCATTATTTTTAATTTTTTTAATTTTTTTACCCCCCCCCCTTAGGTGCTTTGTTTGTGAGTCTTGACTAATCATGTCCTCTTGATATGCAGCTTGGCACTTAAATTACACTCCACCCAGTAACAGTGGGAAAACAAACTTGTGTTTGGATGGTAGACGATAATTCATATTTTCATTGGCCCTTTTCACTATCTGCTAATATTTAAGGTGACCACATTGCTCGGATGGCATATATTAAGCTATTACCATGAAAGCTTATGACTTCAGGAGGCCAAATATCTTTTTCCAAAAAAATCATCGTATAATATAGCCGTATAAGCCAAAACTAACCCTATTTGTTTGTTGCGATTATTACGACGCCCAAAACATACGCTTAACTTCTTTCTCATGACCTGACAAATTTGTGGTGACTACATGTAGGCGATTGCCACAAGTCTTGTTGCGCAATCATCTTCCAATAGCTTCCAATGTAAAGGAACCAAAATTGCTCCTCTTCTCCTGGGTTTAATTCGCCAATTAGCGAATAAATGTTTGGTTGACTAGGTTCTTTGATCTCTTAGATTGTAATTTAATTCCGGGCTTCATAAGTTTGCAAGAAATGTGAAAAATCGGCTTGGAATTCTCATTCTCATCGCTTACGATGAATGTGCGTAAGTAGCCGAGAGCAGAGCTCAGAAGGCCGCTGTCTTACACGAAGTGTGAGATTTTGACCACCCACTTCATGCTTGGAGCATGAAAATAAATAGCTGCCATTTGAGGTTAGTGAGGGAGAGCTGCCCTGGAGCAATGGGTGGTGGTCAAAAACTAAAGCGTGCGTATAAAGGTAATGGCTCTTCCATTGACGGTACACCCTCGTTGCTAAACGATGGAATTGCATTGAGGATAGGCGCTATCGGGGAGTAACGGAACATATCTTAATCTACTTTTCTCAGACGGGAAACATTCACCACAATATGGTTATTGAACATTTTTTTATAAATCACTGTGGCTTTGCTATTGGGTTAACGGTAAAGTCTTGGCTCATCGAGAGTAACATGGCAGTAATTACTAAAACTAGCGACGATTGTAATGTAACAAATTGCCAGCAACTATGGAAGCACGGGATTCAGTATGTATAACATGCTGACTACAACCGCCTTCCTGGGGGATTAGAGCATCAAATCTACCAGACTACTTCAAACAGAGAGTTATCTCATCTGGATCTGTATTGCTCATAATGCTGATTTAGTGAGCAAATTTTAGTGAAAACAACGGTAAGTCTTCGAAAGCGCAGAAGCGATCGATACAAGTGTGAATGGGAATGTTGTATATTACATTTTAACGATTAAACAATAAGGTGACGTACCACCTCAATATATTGACTTTTCGCTGAAGTGGTGTTTGCTTTGAAGACGATTTTCATTTTGGCTCATGTAACCAAATCGTGATTGCTAAATATGACCACCGTTACATATAAAATCGCGATAAAAATAAGATTTCCATTGGTCTATAGCTTAATATATGCCGTCCGAGAATGAGGATTCCACCTTAATGGTTAACCATTAAAATGGCAGTAGTAGTTTTTCGTCTTGCGAAAGAAAATGGATAAGAAGTCTTACTGTCAGGATGACATGAGAAAAAAATAGGGAATTCTTTATTCATCTGATATCAATAATTGATTGTTACTTTTGGGTTAAGTCAGGGGTCTCAAAAGACAATTAGAAATGAACCTTTCCACTCGAATCCTTCCAAACGACATTAAATTTGTGTTAGTACTTATGTTTTTTTAAGGGGGGGTTTCTCTAGACTATTGACAGCAAAAATCCTATTGTATATTTCATGCTGAAGCTAAAATTTTGTCAGAATTTGATGTGTGTAGTTTCATCAGTGAAAATTGGCCTTGTGAATTGTAGTCCTCATGCGATGCGTAGGGTCAGTAAATAGGGTTAGAAAATACGATTTGGTGTTTTTGATAGAATGTGAGAACAAGTGCTCTCACACACATGCTTGTACGCACGTGCGCACACACGCAACGCTCACTCACCCATTATTACATGCACATTTCTTGATGTACTTTGAAGAAAAGAAATAGCACCAATGAGAAATCAGAATCCCATTTCAAATTTTGGGAAAAGTGAAGTTTTTCTTGGGGATATCTAATTGAATCCAAAAACAACTAGAGTTTGCAGTTCTCGGTTTGGCTCGCGATATTCAAAGAATATAAGCTGTAAGGCCCACCCAGCCTATCTCCCAAATTTCTTTGTTGTTGATGTCACTGCTGGTTGAATGCTTAAAACATTGTAAGTAAAACAGCTTGAAACCAAATAGGTTGACGTTTCCGTAACTGACCCATTTGACAACACTTTTTTATGACACACTTATGAATTCGGAAACCTTAATGGAATAACCAGACTTTATTATGTGAAGTTCTGAATTAATAAGTGGTCAGAAAGAGGCGTCAAATGGGCGGGGGGGTTGGTGTGGGGTTAACAGAAACTCCTGACAAATAATGAATTTTTTCTATAATTAGAATTTTTGAGAAAACAAATTCCATTTTGTGCGCAATTCAAGGATACAGTTAATAAAAGTGAGAAGAAGCTGAGCCAACAGCACCGCCCGAAGCGAGTCATTCATTCTGAGGAAGCCAACTGTGTTCGGAACATAGCATCGGCGAGGTACAACGGCAACGGCCAAGGTACCGGATAGCAAGAAGGATATGCTACTTGAAACAGCTGTCAATAAATTAGCAAATGTCAATAAAATTAGCTTAATTGTAAAATTAGAGCAATCAAGAAAAAGATCTGGGTGACTTTTATTGCGGTGTCTTTGAGAGATTAAAGGTATCATGACCATTTCTTACTAGCAGGACCAACCATTGCAAAAAATAGGTCTTGGCCACCTTTTTAATTTTTTAATTTTATTGGTTTTATTATTGATGATAACACCTTTAATTCTCATTTCTAAACAGATTTTTACAAAATAACATAAATAAATGGTAACTCACATTTTCCAATCATTATGGCCAAGATAGGAGATATCAAGAGTAAAAATATCAGATTCCTCAGAATAGCACAAATCTTTATTACTTGCAGAGACAACATCATGTATTCTTAGACAATACTGTATTTAATACACACTCAAATCCTATGAGATTCCACAACACTTGCTAATAACTTGCAATTCATTGTGCGTTTTTTTTTTTATATGTCACAGAATTCATTATTTTGATTGGCCGACAACACCGCAACGTGTGCAACTTTCATTTTCTCACACGCATTATGACCCATATGGCTTGTATGTACAACACGTACCTAATCTTACTTGCAGTTTCGATTGACTTTTGAAGAAATTAATAACAGTTCTCTATCATAATCCTCAGCTTAGTTCTGCTGAGCATACCTCTCCATTATTCTTACATGTTTTTCATTACTGATGTGGAGTTATGCAAACCACATTGAATACCGTTCCCCTGTTACCACCCTACCTCAACTTTGAGTGTGAATATGAGTACAAATTAAATGGTGATGATAAGAAAAAGGGCCAGCATTTTGAGACATTTAAAGACAAGGAGAAGATATGTTTGCTCCTCTTTCACTTACAGGTGCATTTCGTGATCCAGCATCTTACTGTTTTATTCATAGTTCACTAGATATCCTTGTTGAGAAAAAGCTTATTCAAAAAATTGAGTTTATCCCGATCTTTTGCGGTTTGGTGTTATGAGCAAATGCTTGTTTCCTATATCTGGTACCACATCTCTGTTTGTAGCCCCTCGGGTCAACAACTTTGAGATGGGGGCATATTATCCACAGAACCACAAAACTAACGTGTGGCAATGGGTGACAGGAGACGACAAAAAATTAAGAAATTTTCTACAAGAAATATCGCCACTTACCGATATCACAGGGACTAATAACGGCTTGGTTAACCATGTTTCTACTCCGTTTATGAACGATCCCTACTGCGCAAAGAAGAATCTGCGAAATTTTTAAATCCCGGTGTCAGCTAGTCACATCGGTTCACATGTCTTGTTTAGAAAAATGGTTGGCGATATCACCTGCTTTGAACAGCTGCATGCAAGCGAACCTGTCGGTGAAGTTCGGGACTGACATCGGAAATGTCCCAAACATTCAGTCCACATTATTGTAATCGCTTCCCACACGCATAACAGTGTGTGTGCGTGTGTGTAACACAATAAGAGTGCGGGCAGGTACGGCAAAAGAGACCTCGGTTCTGGTCTTCGACGTCATATATCCCAAACAAAATATTAGCACGTGTTTGATCATCGGACAAATTTACACTGAAGTACGCACGTTTTCCAGAAGTTTTACGGTATTTTTCACTATGCAATGGATATAAAATAACTATAAAAGTGGGAAATGGATGGCTCCTGAGAGTCTACTAATACAGCGTGGATCTTGCAGTATTTGACACGGTTAAGAAGTGCCGCCGAATGGGACTTTGCATTACCCAAAATGTGATGTAATGTTTCAGCAGACTGGCTAGCTTTCGTAATAAGTACCATACTTCGTCCACTTACTTTTCCACGGTCCCAGTAAAGCCACCTGTGTTGTAATTTCTGTTCGTTTACGGACAAGAAAAGACACAAGTGCGAATATCTTACAGATACGACGACGAATTGTGAAAGAGTAGAGTTGGTCGGAAATGGAGAATTACTAAGGCAACGGTTCAGATGAGATAAAAAAAATCTCAACTTTTTGAGGTAACAGGGGGGGGGGATGAGGTTTGGGATCACAAAAATGCCCCCTTCCCTTTTAATTGATCCCAGCCAAGGTGCTTATCATATCAACAATAGGTGTATGATGTCAGCAGAAAGTAGTACACAGGCAAGTTTATACTTTTGAAGATTTGAGAGAATTGCTGAGTTCAAAATTGCAAAGTTTGACAAATGGACTGCAGTAAGGCCTGAGAATGAAAGTTTTAGATTTGCGTCCGGAAATTTTTTTTCAAAGGACGAGGCTTTATTCATTATTCATTACGTACATTTTTATTGGTTGACTTGCGAATTCATGGGTTTCCAGCCAGAGCTGATGGATCAATCACATCAAAAAATGTGTCATGTTCAGGGACTGACTCATGATAGTCTTTGTTTTGCGTTAATTGTACCTTTTTCCAGTGTTTGATGATTTTTTTTAAAACTTGATTTTTTGTGATGATGAAGAGCATTTTTAAGCAAATAATGAATTTTTTTAAAAAATATATTGAACATTTTCGGGGGGGCTTTTTTTTTCAGGTTTTTGGAAGCATGCGGGCGGGACGCAAATCTAAATCTTTCATTCCCATGGCCTAATCAAAGTTTGAAAAAAGCAGGCATTGTGGCAGATTTAAGAGTACCGAGGCGAATAGTTGGGAGTATTCCGACCTATTTAGTGCCCCTCCCCTTATAAGTGCCCCTCAGACCATTGCTGACTTGCAAATCGTGTCTCAATTAACCGCCCTCCATTTCGGAGAGGTTCACTGCTCTGAACCACTCCACTTTAAATCCCGATTTTTTTATTTGTACGAGTCCTTTCGAGATTTTCACATGGCTAATATTGACAATTGTTCAGGTTATATTTAACACCTGCACCATGGGTAAAAACATCCCACTGTAGACAATACTGCGATATATCAAGTATATTGAAGAAATCAAGACGGCTATTCATGCAATTGCCTATGGTGCGGACGTCATCCGACAGGTGTTTATGCATTTATACTAGGAAATATCCAACATTAAACTGGTTCGGCGTTAAACGGAAATGAGAGATCGATCAAATTAGAGACAGCAAGGTACAGTAGCTGGTAGAACTTCCAAGAAGTTTAGATTTTCTGGGTATTAAAATGATTGGAGGTAATAAACCGATGCATGTTGCTGTTATTCAATTTCCGGAAATCATTACACTGGTTAAACGCCGCAGTTAAACTGGCTCTCAATATTGAGACACTGTTCGGCATCAAAAGCTGCCACAATTCTAAAATGCAATTGTATATGTTTATCGAGTCTTTCCTTGTTATTTTCACGAATGGTTTTGATGTACTTTAAGAAAATTGGATCTTTGAGACCTTCTTCACAATCAACTACTAGCTATAAGCCCACCCATGTGATGTACAGCGAAATTTGTCAATCCTTGCCTCGGAACTGGTACACGTAATTATCTTTGTCCAATCACATTCGACATTTATTGACGTGTATATTATTATGCATACATGAGTCCCTACAAAACACATGCTTTCATGATGAAACATGCTATTGACCTTCCAAAATAAATGCAAAAAATAAAGTTCCCTTCACTCATTATCATTCTGAAATTGCATGCTTCCAATAATGTTTTACGTTGAGATTTCCAAATTAAAATTTTGAAGGATGTGACCACGATAATTTAAATGTTGTTTTCTGAACGTACGGCACTGACCTTCAATAAGACTCATTCATTCAACTTTTCTTGACCTGCCCACCTGCCCTATAGCGACTTCACAAGGCGTGATAGACTTGAACATGTTGCACCTGACCGTCGGCATTCCATGCAAATTTTTGATCATCCATTTTTTTGTAGGGGTTGGAACAATTTTCTGAGAAATTTTCAACCAAAATTTAATTTTTTGGTTTAGCTTCCATGATAAAACCTATTAATTTACGATTGCTGGAGCAAATAATTACACATCTTACAGAAGTACAATGTGAATACAAAAAGAAACGCTTGAGACGCGATGTAATATGCTACATATTATTTGATACCACAAGGAACAAAATCGCCGGGTCCTTTCCGGAAAATAAGATCCAGAACATGTCCAGATTGGAACACGTGTTTATCGGAGTTGGGATTTTCCCCATTGCATATCTTATTTGGTCCTATATCATTTTATGAAAGATGAGTACTTTGTACTAAAAAGGTGTCCATGTTATTGTTTTATTTTGGTTGTTTTAACTTTTATTGTCCAATTCTTACTCTTTGATCGTATTTTTTGTCTAGTATAATTAAAAGTTCGTTCCGACAATTACAGCTCGTACATCAGTGTTTTGTGACATTTCCCTACACTGAATTGCGCTGCGTACCTTTTGCTAGACTTACGGATCTCCCGATTTTTCTGCTGCGGCTTTCGGGTTTAATCTTCTTTGGGCGTGCGGCAACTAACCTGTCATCATGCTGGAATAACTAACTCGAGCTTGCTCCCTGGGAGGCTCCGATTATCAACTCTAGAATACTATTCTGCTAACATTTTCATTTAAAACAAATCCTTTATTTAAATTTAGTTTAAGCATTGTGAAGGCTAAAGCGGGGGTTCAGAACGTACCCATGCCTTACATTGAAGTTAAGTTGTAGCATTCGTGTTGTTAAAGCTTTCTAAAAGGGATTTTGCGGTCAACAGTAACTTACGCAAGGGTATCAAAATTAGCGCCCCCCTAAAACGAGTGACTTAAGCTCCCGGGGCGCTAAATAGGTCGAATACGGTAGCTCAGAATATTTGCGAATCCTTTTTTCTTCAGAGGCTGAGCCCGAGCCCATTTACACCGCAACAAGTTATTGTATACTTTAGTGCTTCTACCGTGATGCAAGTACGCCCAAATGAAAACGTTCATCACGGTAGAAGTTCCTTAAAGAGACATGAGGAGATTTCCAGAAAGAAGCGCCCCAATTTTTGTCGAACCCCGGTTTTTTGCATATTTGGAATGCTTACCAATGTATTATATCACACCTGAAGTGAATTAGCCGAATACGCCGTCTTTATGTAATAAGATGATGATTTAGTACTTTCTGTCGTGCATGACAGAAAGTCAAAGCATGGTTTTCTATGGGGACGATTGCGATAACACAGGCAAGTTCAAAACAAGGTAGGTGGTCTATGACCGATCCAGTGAAAATTGTGAGACATTTGTATCCTCAAAAAATCTCCTCCTGTCACTTTAAACGTGTACCCCAATTTCATGATTTTGCCTGAGAAATTCTGACAGCGATAACTCAGTCTGACAGAAGAGTAGACTCTCAGTGTGTCTCTGCTAGGCTAGCTTGCTAGCCTAGGGCCAAGGCTTAGCCTAACTGAGAGTCTGACTCAGTAACTTAGCAATCCCAAAAGCTACCGATTTATTACATACTGTCATAATTGAATTTCTTACCCATTATCATGATGTTTGTGCTTTAGCGCAATCTCAACCGTTGAATTCTTCTCTGACTAAACTGTCACGGCCACTTGCCCACTCTGCTTTGCACGGTACCTGTAACCTGGTACACATCAACAACTAGATCAGGAGAAAGGTGAGAGCTGAGGTCAAACCATTTGGGCCACACAGCAGTTTTTTGAATTGGTCAAAATAAAATTTGGTCATTCAGTTACATGGCTCTGCCACAATAAGTGCTCTTCGATCAGAGAGTAATATACTTTGTCAGCAAACTAACGAATAAAATTAACTATATAAAGTTTAAATATTATTCGGATTTCAAATTGCCTTATGTGCGTATTTTTCTCAATAATTTAATTTTCTCGATACAGTGTTTTGACCAATACTGATGAAACTAAATATGGCAGCCTCCATGGACCATGCAGTGGGCGTGTTGCAATTCCGTTGCATGTGTAGAGATCATGTTGTCATGACACGGTACCATGTACCGATCGTAATCGGTGTCCTTCAAGCCTCAGCTGTTTAGTTAGTGCCCTAACAATGTGCCTAACACTAAGGAAATCTGCACTCTTCTCACTCGATTGATTAAAGCAAAAGGGTATAACTCCTTGATTAAAGCAAGTTGTGTCATGAAAATGATTTGGGTCTGGCCAAGGACGAAAATACAACCCATACCCGAAGATTCTCCCGAAACGGCGTACCAAAATCTAGGTTCCCAAAGTATTATACTGAGCATACGCACTTCATTAACATAGTTTTTGGGCACCACCATATTTTGGTTTACTTATCGTCGTATTTGGAAAGTCCTTATGCATATTTATGAACACGCTAGTTGTTACGTTCGTCACATTAGTGAGTGAAAACACAACACTGATGCCACATTCTAATCTCACGTCCTCAATATCTCTTTCCTAGCAAAATCAACAGGGTCTCGGGAGACTTTTTTTTGCGTAGGATGCAGGAATCTTTTAGAAGCATAGTTTCTTCAATCGATTGGTTTCGCATAATTTTGCATAAAAGGGCGGGGGTGGGGGGGGGGGGGTGGGGGGGGACTGCGGGGAGGGTCCGACCCTTGCACACTGGGGAAATGCAACACTGGTAACCTATCGTGTGACGCACAGATTTTTATAAAATTGTTTGCTTGCCGCTCAACAGTGACGACACGAGTGCTTACGCAGCACAACCACGGCGCGCTGTGTGTGAGAGAAAATGGTTACGGGCATTGGGCTATTCCATACATGTAAATAGCACTACGATCTCCTTTGGTTTAATATTTTCCAGCTCTATGGTCCCCTATTCCTATCCTCCGTTCATAACCATCCCTCTAGCGCGATCTCGCGTTCTGGGAACAAGTTTATTCAATTGCTTTAGTATTTCATTACCGTACAATGAATAGGCTGCGGGAATTTTTTTTTACCCGCAGCTTATCCCCATTCCCCCTAGTCTGAGCATGACTCCTCCTTATGTAACAAGTATCATAATGCCATTAACAATGGAGGAGTCATGCCAAATAGTTTGTAACTGATATGACAAAATTTTAGTCTCACATTCTCCGTTAATTTTCACGCTTCATAAATATTACCTGATTCACCTTGAAAGTATTCCTTAGAGTTTTATCAACAACAGATATTGGTAATATCTTTCATCAACTTTTTATGAATTGAAATTTAATGAATTGCAAGACTTGTACTTAAGATTTTGACCGGTGACTAAGTCTTGATTTTGTATGCCATGTGCTTTTAATGCCAGATCTTAGCTTGTATTTAAATTGATATTACTGGTGCTAAAGGTAGAAGAGTGTTTTAGCGAAAGCAAAACCGGTGTTTATATGAAAATTGGAGGTACATGTTGTCAGTGGTCCGAAATTTGAAGGCGACACAAAATGTCATATCTTGATCACAAATGTTTTGGTACTTCAACATTAGCTGTAAAGGCATACTGTTAAAGAACGTCATGCTGAAGTCCCAATTATTGGAGACTACAATAACCCATTCCCTTCCCCCATCCTCCTCCTTCGCTGCGGAGCGGCCGATTACAACTTTCTCCATGCACATCTATCTTGGCAAGTGCGGCTATCGCTCAGCTTGTATCATGCCTTTATCATACCCTAGCACACGTTGGTTGTAGGCTAAATAAGAGGGTGTGTGGACGTCCCCCTATATTTAAGCATTTGGCCCCTAAACGAATTCTATAAATCCCTGAGACTATCCTGAGTTCGAATATCCACCCTCATCAACAGATTTTGTTCCCTCTTTCAGGTCAATCCAACAAGAAATTTTGTCTTCTCAAAGCCCTAAAATGTCTACCAGTGCGAATCAACAAAAGCTGATGTCACGGCTGACTACGCTTGTTCCATGCGTCTCGGGCTTCTCGCTTCCATGGCTCAGACTAATGTCAATTGTGAAATTGGTGAGAGACCAAAGTTTCAGGGAGCCAGCGTAATGTCTAACTACTCCTGACCTTGCGAGACCGGTGAGTCGACGGGAATTTCTAGTGCAATACGATTTGTCCATGGGAGACTTTCTTTAACCAGAAAGCAGATAGAGACATAATTTGCTATACTGGTGCTGTGTAAATAAAATTTAGATAAGATTAATGCAGCTGTAGTAGGGATACGAAATAGTGATTAAATTTAACTAAACTTATCACCCCTTAGATCGTTGTTTCACACCTCTGTGCTTTCGCACATCGTTGGCCAGTAGTTTTCCGATGTGAGCAGTTGTTTCCTAGTCTAGGCATAGCCTAGCCTAGCTCAGTCTAGGCAATGAATTTTGAAAATGATTAATCTGATTCAGGATATTGTCTATTGGAAGATACAACTTCTAGAAATATTGGACACCAACATTGGTGATTGCACTACTTTCTAAGGGGATGAATTCAGTATTCTGCCACCACATCCATTCAACATACAGTTTTATTTTTTCCGTAAGGCTGCCAAATTCAAATCATAGGGTGGTGGCAAGAATACCAAATTCTTTTCCTCCCTTTTCTAACTAGTGAAAGTTACATCAAAATAAGACCCGCAAGGATTGTGCAATATCTCTCTCTCTGATATGAGTGGTTTGAGTGTCCATAGAATACTGTTTAAAACTCGCAATGAGAATCCTGTGCCACCACACAAAAAACACATTTGTAAAAATTGATCTTTGGTGCCCATATTTGGTCAATTTATCCCATGCATCATTATCTTCATCATGTAAACTTGTGAAGTGAAAATTCAACCATTATTGGGTAAAAAAGCTGTAAAGCTTTCTATCAAATATCCCCATCTGAAAAGACTAAGCTAACACAGAATGTTTCTTTGTACCAACTTGTGGAATTTCTATTTTCCTATATAGCAATCAAAAATTAATCCTATTTTTTCTATTGAATAATAAGCATATGTTTAAATCACTTTTGTTCATTTGAGTTTCTTTCTGTAGAGCAAATATGCAATGCTAATCTATGAAAGCACTACATATCACAGAAAAAAAACTATGGAAGACTTGAAATCTCTCGTTGACACACACCTTTACGAAACATGTTAAGGACATTAATGTGGACGTTGTGCTTGCAAGTAACTAACAGCTTACCCCACTGGCTCCAGCTTCATATTTTTTCTAGACATTCATAAATACATGTTGTGACTGGCGTTGGCAATGTCATGATCTAGTCGGAGTTACTCTACGGACACTCCATATTGGGGCCACAGGATTTGAATCTGTGTCTACGACGGGTTCGGCAGTCATGATCATGACTCTCACTGAGTTATTTAGACTGTGATGTGATGTGAATGCGGACACAAGTCATAAGTGAACGGTAAGTCGTGTGGCCGTGACCCAGTCTTGTGAGTCAGACTACATCCACAGTGAATGAAATGTGAAGACTTTGGGCTTACTTATAAAAGTAAGTATTGCAGACATTTTACACTTTCAGAGGAAAATGAGCCTCAGGTGAAAAATATCACTCCATCCACTCTCAGTCGACCTACTCTGCTGATTGATGGCCGATACTTTTGATTGGTAGTGTATATAGTATGGACGAGTAGGGATCTAGTGATTTTGCCCCATATCCCAACATTTTCAACAAGGCTCTAGACCACAAAATACCACACAAATTGTCAATAATATTATGGTAATTACAGAATCTACAATATTTTGTGGTAGTTTGTGTATGTGATCTTATCAAGGGTGGTACCATCCACATAATCCTGCACCCGGATCCTGCACCACCCCGGCACGTAAGGTGTCCCCCGGGGCCCGGCAGTGTTCAGTTTCCTGGCAGCCCTGTCCACGGGCTCTGGTGCAGTTGTTGTTTACTACTGTGGTATATAATGAGTTAAACCTCTAAGCATTTACCACAATCCGATTTTGTGGCGTGGTAGTTTGTGGTCTATGGAAGTGCAAGTACTGTGAAAGTTGTGGTGTGGTATATTGTGGTTTATATACGTCATTCATATATTGGTTAAAAGTGCACACTGATCAAACATAAACATACCATCTGCAGAAAGAAAGAAAAAGCTATTTACGGCTCTCAAAAAGAAACGATTGAGGCTCTCAAAAGAAACTATTTAAGGTTCCAATTTGTAGCACAATGTCAGCGCCTGTTGAGCATGATAATCATTCAAAAAAACAAATTGGCAACATGGATACAGGGGACACCAGGAGAAAAATGCAGTGAAGTGGCGGGGGTATACGGCTACAAATCAGCCAAAGATTCCAGCTGTTAAGTGATATGACAAAGTGTGAACACTTAAAAGCAGATTAAGAAACAGCCAGCTCACTGTTGATGGGGTGGGGTTTGTCTGTTAAGTAGGGTGACGATAACACTGCAAATATTGACTGCCGGCATTGGTTATGTTGGTAGGCTAGGCTATGGCTAGGCTAGGCTAGGCTAAATCTCAGACTCAATTCTCATCTTGAATAAAATCTTTAACCAATCAAGGAACAAGGAATATATTGAATGACGTATATAATAACCAAATATATCCTGCCTTTATTCGAGCCTCCTGTAAAACTATTGGTCCCCTCGGTGAAATGGCTCGAAAAAGATGGGGAATTTGGAAGCTTCTTCCCAGGAAATTAGGCCATTTGGAGGGAAAACTTGGGCCATGTGGAGGGAAATTTATAATAAGAGAAGTGGGGAAAAATCTGTGAGAAATGTAACCTTCTTCCCGGGAAATTTACATTTTTTAACCCTGCCGGTGACTGTATAGTGATATGTGTGAGGGGCGCAGACACGAAGCAAAATAGCACCTGCAGTAACCTCGGGGTCCATAGTTTTAACAAGGAGTCTCATGTCAGTATATATTTGTATAAATTGGCATTATTCAAAAAATGCCACCAAAAGAGCCTAAAAAGGAGACTCGCCTTTTTTTTTTTTTTTTTCATTTTGTGGAACAAAAAATACTGATAGCACTATTGAACTAGTCTTGATGAAGTCATGCTAGGCATATATTGAGTGTTTAACAGCAATGGATTAGCATTGACTATTAAACCAAATTCAGTGGATCATTTCCTGATTTAAATTCTATTGTGGCCTGTACAAAGCTGTGCCACAGCAGTTGCAAATATCTACTGGGTAGCCACAATTTGCGCACCAACTTTATCTGCTCCCAGTTGAATTCAGGCCGTGACGGAATAAAGTAGAGTATCACGTGCACTTTATTCCGTCAAAGGCTGCTGAATTCAACTGGGAGCAGATTAAAAGTGGGGTTGGTGTTGCTGCAAAATTGTGGCTACCTATCTACTTCCTCATACAAAAATGGACGAACAATTAACCTGGCAATCTAGTCAACATTACTAAAACTGATTTCTTCAAGAATCCCTGGCTATCTAATTTCAGCAGAGTAGCAGCAAGACTAGATATTTTTTGTGCGCCGCCCATATTTCTCGTTGGCTTTCAAATTGGAAGCAATGCTCTAATTCTGCAAGGTTTATTCCTACAGTATGATGAATTCATCAGGGTCACTAGTGAACCAGGGTAGATATTAATTGTCCAACCCATTGAGAATAGCGAGTTATGACCACATACTTTAATTCAAATAAATGGTAAATTTCATCAAAAAAAAAAATCTGGTCATCTCAAAACTTTGGGATGGGCACTTTGGGGTGGCTATCTTTAGTTCTATTCAATATTCTAATATTTTACACACAAATTATATTTCAAATCTCTGAGTCCGCCTCTCTCTCTAAAGGTCCCAGGAATGAAGATGGTAACCTACTCCAAATTTTGTGGGATATTCCATTGCACAAAAAAACAGGGCCAGAAAAGAATACACTACCAGAGAAATCATTAGTGAAACTAATGATTATCAGTCAGTGTCCTGAATAGATTCACACCAGTTGCCTGGAAAATTTTCTTTTACTCTCTGATAAATCAATGGTACCACAAATGATGTCATCACCAACCCAAATATTGAATTGCTTTGTCGGTTCCCTCCTTGTAGACTCGACCACAAACAACATAAATTCTATTTAATATATATAATGGGATCTTTGATGGGATTGGAATGGGGGGGGGGGGGGCTGGGGGGGGGGCTGAGGACTGCTCTGAAGCTTTGCCTTGCAAACAAATCTGATGACTTGGTCAATAGCAATGTTGGGATTGGCTGATGGCATGCCCTTAAAATCTTGCAGATGCACCGCTCATAAACTGTTTGAAAAATTAGCCAATTATGTGCTAATTCTCTAAGGTAATCACAACAAATCAACACTTCTCAGCTGCATTAAAGGAAAAAAAATGTGGATACAGTTATAACAGTGGTAGCCTCAACTCTTCTTGAAATATCACATAATGTCAGGAAAGATGACCAGTCGTAATAACGGCACGGCAGTCAGTCAATCAGAGTTAATCTGTGCAATGTTGTTGCCTGATGGTACGTTTGTAAGTCAAAAATGGATGGTTTGGATAGGAATATAGTTTGTATTTCAAATTCTCGCATTTGCCAATAGTTGCACCACCCAACGATTGCCTCAGAGAGGCGATGTTTTCCCAATGCATCATGGAAAAAGTTGACATCCAGAGACTGCATATACCAATATTCAAATTGCGACACAGGAACACCATCTCTGATATTAAGTTTGTCAATATAATGTATGGTTGGTTGCGTGCAAATGCACACTAAAAACTGGCGGTGTGACAATAGCGACCTGGGGTCAATAGGTGACCCTGATGAGTCATCAGACAGTATGGAATAAACTGAACAGAATTATGCAGTCAGTTCATTCCATACAAGTCTGATATGAATGCATCAGGTACTTCTTTGTAAGGGACCCAGGGGGTCGTCAATTGTCACAACCCCTAAAACTGCTATTGACAATTTAAGTAAACTCGTTTGCGCTTGTGATCACACAACTATTCGGTGGCTGTTTTTCAAATAAAATCAGTCGCACTAGACTTGGTGTTCATCCAATGGGAACATGGGACATCGATTGTCAACCATGTGGTTAAAACTTGACTGGCAAGTGGTAACAACTAGCGGTGCCCTTAATGCGAGAATTGACTGTATATTGTGAAAACTAACTAAAAATGTGATGCAGTTAAAGCAAAATGAGTCTTGTGAGCAAAATCAAAATCCCGTTATCGTGTTAAGTTTATGGTTCCATTTGTGGGCTTATTTTGATTTGAAAAATACCTTTTCTCACCCGTTATTTTTTAGTATGTTGAAAGAAAAAAAAAAAGGTCCACTCATGAGGGGACTAACCCTGGTTAAATCTGGGACTAAAGTTAGACTCCCTTTCAGAATACCAGCCCATATCAATTGGACTTCCACTTCAGGGTAATTTTAGTGCGTTGATACAAGAAATATTGGTCAGTAGTTGGCTATATCTCAAAAATCACTTTGGCAACACATGGACGCATTGATCTTGATCACATCACACAGATCATCATAAGCTGAACATTTATGTTAATCCAATTGTGGGTCTATCAAGTTTTTTTCAGACTGACTTGTTATTTAAGAAATGGATATTCCAGTTCCGCCTGATCTCACCAACAGCTGTCAAAGGCAATACACAATAGTGCCGTACTGGTGACCTAGCCAAACTCTCTCGCCTCCTTGGGATATCTAGCAAACCATTAACACTGCTGATGACCAAGGATGGACTGCGTGAGTTTGCTTCCAGGGAATGGCCATGAGAAAATCGTCAAAGTCTTGCTTGAAAAAGAGGGTATACCCACTTTCTTCTGAAAATTTTACCCAGGGAGCAAAATCTCCAATTTTTGAAAAATGACATGTCAAGTCCAAGAGGTTTGGCTAGTATCAGTGGATGGATTCTATGGGTCATGGCAACACACTCTAGGGTGGACAAATAAATACAATCTGCGGCCACAAAGGCCCCACCAGCTGTTTGAAGTCTCAATTTTTGTGTCGCCTGCCTTAAGGCAGAAAGGACACATAGGGATCATTTGTCCCCTGTAGTCTGCTGTTGATGTCTGTTGATGTCGGTGTTGTTGTATGTGTGAAAAGGGTTCGTTAACATTGCCTGTAATATCCACATACTTTGATGGATTTAAACCAAACTTTAGTCATGTGCAACATGGGATCCCTCATTTGTTGATGAGGCAAAGGTCACATACCAGTCAAAGGTTCAGGTGAGGTCAAGTGTAAAATCGGACTGAAATGTAAAATTAACCTCATTTGAGTGAAGTTCCTGTTGGAACCAAACTTTAGTTCATAGGTGCAACATGGGACCCTCATTTGTGATGAGGTCAAAGGTCAACATACCAAGTCAAGGTCATGTGAGGTCAAGTGTAAGAATAGGAGATGAAAATGGTAAAATTGCCCGCATATTTGAACAGTTGAATGCAATTTGAACCAAACTTGCCGTATGGCGTTTAACGCATTCCCATTTGTTTATGAGGTCAAAGGTCACATCAATGGCAAAGGTCATGTGAGCCTATCATTCACACAAACCGCGACGGCCAGTGACACAAAATGGTCGAGGACCGAGGTATTTTTTTTTTATGACAAACCGGGAATAAAACAAAAAAATACAAACGGCGGTGGCACACTTTGACGATAAGTTGGAGTGTTTATCCACTAACTACAATCCTGTGTAAATTTTGACGAAATTATTGCGGGCAATTTTGATTTTTCATGCAAAATCTAGTACACATCTTCTAGGGGATATAAGCAACACGGCGGATTCATACTCGACGTGTAGCCTATACGCAGCTAACCACCATGTCTACCGCGGCAGCTAGTGCACAGTACACACTGGGGACTATTGCGAGGCGGTAGATGCAAGCTAGGGCTTACACAGTACACAGTATGTAACAGTAATGTCGTTACTCTGCTTTACCCTACCCCAATGGCTACCGTGTAGTTGCCCACTAGGTGGAGAGAGAGAAGGTGGATGTTGGAGTTAGTACAGTACCGGAGTAGACACCGCAGCACCAAGTAGCTACCTCAGCGTTACCACGACTGCCATTTTGGGTGGATGAAAAATTTCATGGAAATGAATGGGGGGCGCGCTATACAACTCGGGGCTCCGTTTAGAATTGTTTGAACGTTTTAGGAAAATCATAAGAAATTCAAATCGGGCATCATCAAAAAAACCCCTTATTCCCGCACCTGTAACAAAAAATGCAAATATGCCAAAAAATATCAAAAAAACAAAATTGTGCCATGAGAAATACCTGCTGCCGCTTGAGAGCCGGTGTAACCACGAGCTACTCCACGGGGTCGGTTTGTTTGTTGCAGACAGCCGCTGTGTGTAACTATCATGTATATGCGCAAAAATACAGGAATCCTGGCGGAGAGGGTACGGTCTAGGTGAGGTGTTAACCATGTCTACTCGGTCGGTATGTGTGTGGTAACTACCATGAAGAAATGGCCGGTATAGAGGGTGCTATTTAACATACAATTATGACTTTGTAGGCCTATATGAAAGATTCATGCATTGATTTTTGATTTTGAAGAGGTGAATAGGTCTTGTATGTCCCTATTATATCAGTTGTCAAACTTGTGTCGCCATTGCTAAATTGCTCTAAAAATTAAAAGAGACAATGTCCATGGGGGAAACAGCTGTGCCCACCCAGGAGGGTCAAAGTTTGCTGTGTTTTTATTACCAAAGTAGTAGTCACTCTGATTAAAAATTAATGTAATAAGAAATTGAGTGTTTTTTTTAAAAAAAAAAAAAAATATCATATACTAATAGATACCCAAGTGTGTGTAAATTAATTACATAGTGATGGTCGGGTAGTTGTCCATGGTGGGTGGTTGGGTTGGGGGATCTGGCAAGGTTTAAAATTGCTTACCTATCATTGTACAAATTAGGGTATCAATTTTAGGCAAATTCTGCAAATATTTTCATGTACTCTTTTTCCTTGATATTCATCCTCTGTAGACTACAAGAAAAAAGTATAGTCCAAGATATATATATATCAAATCATCAATAAATCAATCAAATTTTATTCAGTTCACAAAAGCAATGTACCAAATTAAAATTTAGCCTACAAAAAAGCTAAATAGCCAATAAACGATATAAAAAGTAATTATATTAAGGCACTATAAGTGACAAACTGAAGTATATACAGTAAGTTACGTAATGCATGAGTGATGAATGATGATATTGCTAACTACGGCAGAGCGTGAGGGTGCATGGACCGTCTTCCAATAAAGTTAACATTTAGTAATAACATAGGACAAAAACAACAGGGACAGACATACAAGGACAAGGCAGAACAAACAATAATATAATACAATAACGTGTCCGACAAATGAAAAAAGGGGAGAAAAGCAAAAGAAGAGAAAAAATGAATGGAAAAATAAGGTGACGATGACGATCATACATCTTAATTGAGACTTTTCCTAAGATTCCTTTTGAAAGAGATGAGTGAGGGAAGTTTTTTTCAGGTGTGGGTCCAAGAAGACCAGAGTAAGGGACCTTGGTACATAGATGTATGTGTTGGCTAAAGACGTATTGGCCGTTTTTATAATTGATTATAAACGTCTAGTTCTAATTATGGTGCGGTGGGAAGTATTAAAGAAGTAATTTAATAAGGTCATTTGGCAACAAAAAGATTGTTTTCAAAACTGTACATAAAGCCTAGTAAGTTGAAACCTGTAGATGTGAATGCCATTATTTGGTATGAAACACATGTAAACATACTTACGTATTTAATCTTTTGACCATGAATGAAATAAGTGCAAAGTAATCCCACTTTCAGTTATGTATATAAAATAACTTAATTGTACCAACTCAAATATGTATATTATTAATCTTTCCCTGGAGATGTAGCGAAATTAGTGTTGAAAGAAAAAAACCCCCATGTGCTCGTGGCCGGATTTGAAACGGAGGAATTTGTATTACTAGCACGATGCTCTGCCAACTAAAGCTATCAGGCCAGGGGTGATAGAGGACGCGATAATATTACCTATAGGTGTTAGGGCCGAAAGGTGTCCTTCGCTTTCCTAGAGGATAGCATCCGAACGAGTTTATAGTTTCATGAACAATTTTTATTTCATTTTGGAATTTTAACACTTAGTGCAAGGTACCCAGAAACAAGGATATATTATTTATTGATCTTTCCTGGAGATAACCAGCATCGCGCATTTATAACTATAAATCATAAATCATCCTTGTCTACCTGGAGAAATAAGGAGTTAAATTTAAAATTGATATATAGTAGGGTAAAAATCAGGGGTCCCGTGACAATGGAGAGCAAAGGTTCGTTTGATTTTGATGAGGGATTTTGGTACTTTGGGGTATTAAACAAAATGAGCTCTTAGCCCCTCGCAAAAGTGTGGGGAAACTCAGGAGAGTGGAAAAATCCAAAATGGCTGCCGGCAGCCATTTTTGAAATAGAACATTGTGTATCTCTTGAACAAAGGCATTACAAACATGGAACAAATGTCTTTTTTACTAATGTGATGATCAGAAGTCCATTCCGACAGTTTTTTTTAATAGGTGGTAATCTTTACTGTGAAATCCAAGATGGCAACGCCACTGACTATGTTAAAATATATACAAATATTCAAAATTCCAAACCAGTCACCTTAAAAGGGACGGTGAAGTATTGTTTCTAAGTGTTACCTGTCCAGAACCCATTCCAGGTTTAGTGTGTTAAAACTGGAGGTCACAGAATATGTAGAAAGTCAAAATGGCGCCGGGTCGCCATCTTGGAACTTCCAAATTGTGTATTCTCTTGAATAAAGACTTCCAAACAGGAATAAGATGTATTTTGGAAAATTTGTATGGATAGGAGTTCCATTAATGAAGTAGTTTTTCATTAGGATTGTTTATTTTCTTTGCTGTGAAATCCAAGAGGCTGCCATTGGCTATGTTAAATATACACACAATCCAAGCCAGTTTACCTTTTAAAAGATGGTTAATTTGTGTTTTAAGTGTTTACGTGACCAGAAATCAGGTGTTGTAGTTACCGTGGGGGTCACCATCACTACGCAGAAAGAACTCAAATGGCCGTCAATGGCCATCTTTGAATTGACCAAATTGTGTATCTCTGAACAAAGTTAACTTACAAACATAGAAATAAGGAATTTGTGATTAATGATACGAGGAGTCCATTTGAATACTTGAAATATCCAAGCCAGTCATCTGTTTACAACATTACTGATTTTTGAGTAATTGTGTGTCCTAAATCATTTTCTGAGTGGAATTGTTAATCATCATAAAAAATCCAAAATGCCACTGACAGCCATCTGGAAATTACACAATTGCATGAAATAAACTGCATGTTTAATCAGTTTGTTTTGACTCCTTGATGATCAGGAGTTCATCTAAAATATGTTATTCATTGATTTAGAATGCCCATCATGCATTGTATTACTTGCATGAACCCGTTTCTGGAGAGACAGGTAGTGGAATGGACAATGACAAAATTACCAGTTGCACCTGTTTGATTAATATTTCTGTATGGGATGTGGGATTCTGAAACATCCTTTGGTGTGAAATTTCAAAGATGACCGCAATATACGATTTTGAAATATGATGGAAATTTCCCACTTTCCAAAGTCGTTACCCTACAAAAGGTTCATTCACGTTTCAGACTCAGAAGTGGCATCGAGGATCTGATCACTGTCTGTTTTGCAGGATGATCCTTCGTCACTATCGGAATCAATTCCACTGCTAACAGATAATGGGCAGCTAGAGCTATAAAAGCTGTGGTTAATGGGTTGAGTGTATCTTACATGATGAAATTAATTTGCCATTACAGTTGCCAACCATACTGCAGAGGATGTTCCTTTAACTCAACATGCCTTTGAATCATGTCAGGTTGCTGGCTCAAAACAGGTGGCTGTAAGACTATTCCTTCCGAGGGAAGTAGAATTGTATTTCTTTTTGGGATTTCAACTAAAGAGCTTTCCACTGGAACTGCAAAGGTTTCATCTCTGAGGAACTCAGCTCCGAGAGGAAGGCTTTCTCTCAACTGCTAAAGAAGATGTCTGGCTTCTGGGTCTGCGACTGGTCTACTACAGACAAATGCATTTTGAATAGATGATTGTAGAAGCTTCTGAGTGTCTGAAGGAACGGAATGCATCCAGAGCCTTGAGCCTGTGACAGTAGATTGTTGAAACTGATTATAATACATTTTCTCTCATGGCAGCAACAGTTGTCCAGAATGTGTCTTCGTTGAATGTTGGCAGTAGGATTTAGTGGTGGATTTGCTAAGTTAGACTAAAAACTGTGATGATGGAAATGGTTCATCCGTTTTCATAAATACATGGGAATGGCCCGGTTGCGATCGAGACAGTAATCGGTCTGACGAGGTCCTGAATGCATTCCTTTTCAGACATTCAGACGACGATACAATTCTTGTATGGTCACTGATGTTTATGTGTTACAAGCAGCATGTTTCCCATCATGTTCCAGGGCTGTTGTGATATGGATAAAGGAAGAGATAATCTCTCCTGCAAGGCGCTTTGTGATGAAACATTGCAGATGTCCCATTCTCTGCATTGTCTTAGCAGTTGTGACAGGTCTTTTATGGACATGGTAAAGAAGTCCCCCAATAGCACACACAAAAGCCAGGTAATATCTTCAAAGATGCGGGAAAAAGCCTTCCACTCAGAGCTGCTGTCCTCTCACACCTGAACGTTTTGTTCTTTCAAGTAATTATGGTGACTAAGTGCAATCAGGCTCCAGCCTTGCATATGCCCAAAGCAGTAGATTTGACTTCGATTCTGATATAGGATCGTACTGCAAAACAGACAGAGATATTGGATTTGTAAGGCTGGCGCTTCCAAATATAGGGCATTCGGTCCAGAGTACTTCAAAACAAAGCGGTCTTGGGTGAGCGACAACCAAATTGCCCCAAATAACGGGCCTTTGGGCGAATTTTTTTGCAAAATTTCCAAAAATTAGGGGTTTGGTGGTAACATTTTTCAAATTTCCCTCCAAATAGGGTCTTTGGGTGACAGTGGTAACATTTTCAAAAGGGGTGTCTTTGGGTGACCTTTCAAAAATATGGGGTCTTTAAGTGACACCGATGTAATGGGTGCGGTCTTAAACAGCCCTACATACAAGTCACCTACTTGAGTCCCATTTCCAAGATGGCCGTTGTTGGCCTGAATTTCTGATTAGTGATGGTTGACCTCCCCCATTAACAAACTAAAACCTGGAATGGATTTCTTGTCCACATACGTAAAAATATTTAAACATAAAAATATAAAGAATTATAAAAAATTTATATTATTTAGATTATGTAAAAATTTTCTATCTATTTAATAGCCAGTGGAAGCAATCTTGAATTTACAGTACAAGATGAGTCCTAATGAAAAAACTAACTTCAGAATGGACTCCTGGTCATCCAAAAATTAGTCAAAAAAGAAGTTTATTCCATGTTTATAAGTGACTTGTTCAAGAGTAACATTGCGTTAATTTCCAAGATTGGCCAGATGGCAAGCCATTTTGGATTTCTACATAGCCGATGTGACCTTCAGGTTAACAAACTACACTGGATGGATTTTCTGGTCACCATGAAACACTTTAGAAACAATAACATAACCACTTCAAAGGTAAACTGGCCGTGGACTATGTAAAAAAATGTATATATTACCATAGCCAATGGCGGTCATCTGAATTTCACAGTAAAGGTGACCTCTTAATGAAAAAACCGGACCAACTCACTTCAAGGAAGGACTTTCGATATCAAATTAGTCAAGAAGAACTTATTCCATGGTTTGTAAGGTAACTTTGTTCAAGAGATACACAATTTTCTAATTTCAAGATGGCCGCCAGCAGCCATTTTGGATTTCCACTCTCCTGGAGTTTACCCACGCTTTGGGAGGGCATAATAATAAGCTCATTTTGTTTAAATACCAAAGTAACACCAAATCATCATTAAACGAACCTTTGCTCTCCATTGTCACGGGACCCCTGATTTTGACCCTACTAATAATAACACCTTAAACCAGACTTTGGGGTACTTCAGCCCAGATTGCTTCAATTGTTCCATTGTTTTAACCACAGTGAAGTTGAACATTGCAGAAAGTTAGCAAGACAGCAATTCTGACCACAGCCAGCTCTAGATTTCTAGCCATAATGTCTCACTCGCGGCCATTTTTCAATAAAACTCCAACCCGATATCAGCTCAACTGCCCACACAAGTTTGCCGATGGAGGTCAGTAATTGCCAATCTGTAATCGCTAAATTCCCTGGTGTGTGAAGGCCCTAACACAGGTTCCCGTGTTAGGGGGTAATATGAGTTATTATATTTGACCCCAAAATCTGGACACCTCATTTCCAGCCGTGCAGCAAGTGATTTTGTTGTCCACCCCAGTGGTATTCCTTTTAGGTCAATGAACAATTTGATGCCCAGTCAAGCTTTGGGATCGTGACATGGCAGGTATTCTTATCTTGCTCCCTGGTAGTTAAGATTTTTTCTGGTATTATAATAAATTTCTACAGGAGCATAACCAGATGACTTGTTGGGATAGACTGCTCCCCTGTCTTAGTCATTGGGCAAAATTGTTCATGGCAAAGTGCCAGAAATCTAGATAAATTAATCTTGATTGCCATCTTGATCTCAAACAACGTTCTGTCCATGAGTGGTGCAATGTTATTGTTCATATCATGATATCAATGTTAACAGAATACCTTCAAATGTGCATATTTATTATTATGATCGGTCATTTTACTGTTCTTTTGTGTTTGAAATAAAGGCTTTAGTCACTATGGGGGTTCATAACAAGATAGCATTAATACTGGCAAATGTGGATATTCATTATCATAGATATATAAATGATAACACAGTGATCATCCTTAGATATTTCTTTAATTGTCCTTAATCTATGCCCACATCCTAACACATAACCCGGTTCTTTCAACACAGCAATGTCTAGTCCAACATTCCTAGGATAGCATTTTGGATCATGATCTCTGTCCCCTTAATGCCCAATTCAGTTCAGCCTCCATTCTCCCACATACATGTAGGTCATTGATGTCTCTAGTGATGTCATGTAGACTTTGCTTTTGTAACCGAAAAAAAGGGGCATCGAGGTCATGAGACCTTGGTGGCCACTCAAATACCCATAGGTCAGACAACATTTACCCTCATTGTTTAAAAGAGTTGCATTATGTGTCCCTGACAATCATGTGCAGATGAAGTGTGCTCCCCCTTGGACCCACCATATCCACCTGAATGCCCCCACTGCCAATGTTTTTGGGGGAGTGTCCTGTAACTGACAAACAATTACTCATGGTTTACCATTAAGATTCCATTGAAGAAACAGTTGTCCAAAGATCTGCCATTTCCACAGTGACTAGTCCAAAGAAAAATCTGGTGCAAAGCCATTGCTGGCATTCTTTATGAACCACCCGTTTCGCAGTCCAGGACCTGCTTGAAACCAACCCCCCCGCTTACAATTCCATCGCAAAGATTCTGAGACTGATTGAGTTGTTTGAGACCGTTTACCTTTAAAGATCACACAGGTGCTTTTTCGAAACCGCTGCAAATTCCGAAAATCAAGAGTGCCTTCCGGTAACATTTTTAAGATATTAATTTTAAATTTTTGATACCTAAAAGTATGTTTGTCTACCTCATTTGTAGGGGTTTTTGGGGTTCTGGGAATTCATCTGTCTGAACATTGTTTTTATCACTAGAGGTCCAATGTTACTGGTATAGATTATGAATTCGCAAGATGGCCAACCGGCGGCCATATAAAGTAACACATTTTGGATGACTTACCTAGTATTATTTTTAATACAGAAGATACAAACAACATCGTTGTATGGGTTGTAGTTCTGGGAATTCCATTTTCTGACATCGTTTTTTGTTTATCATTAAGAAGTCATGTTACTGGTATGTATTTGGAGCTCCCAATGGCCGGGCCGCCGGCTGTCATATGTTTAGTACACTTTTTGAAAGATTCATCCTAGAATTAAGTGTAATACCTCGTTGTAGATGCAGGAAATCATAGTTTGACCATACCATTTTTAGGAGTAGAGACCAAATTTTAAGAAATGGCAAAGGGTAGGGCAGGAATTCAATGGAGACCAGTTAAACAATCGCGAACCATTTAGTTGTTGCAGAAGCCATCTTGATTTCAAATGGTCCGCCACTATTAATACTGTTTTCCCTATATCTTGGTCCTGAGAATTCGTATAGGCAAAATTCTGGTGTCTACACCCGTCTTTAGGGTCAAAATATTCATGACAACCAGTGACTAACTGCTGAACCATTTCATTTGCGGCAGCATTAATTTCAAATGGCCGCCAAGAAAAATGGATTCTATTTACATCATTCGCCTTTGAGAGAGTCAGAGCATTGATTCTGGTGTCTATACCCATGTTTGACAAGCAAGGCTCCAAAAGACAAAGGTAACTTTACTGGGTGCTTTGGTTTGTGGTAGCCATTGGTTGTTTGGTTTGAAAGTAATTCCCTCCTTTGAAGATATGAGCACCAAGTATAGAAATATAGTGTCAAATTGAACAAAGTCATTAATTTTGGTACATGTGAGTTTGCTGATTTGACATATTTGAAGTTGGGGACATTTATGGCCAAAACACAGTAGTGACATGGTTGGTATGGTAGTGAACAAATGTGGCATTGCAGAGTGGCAGAGTCAGTGTAATGACATGGGTGGTGGTGACACATGTATTTAGCAAATGTTCCTTGAAACGCATCTATGACTAAGCTGGCAAGATCGATAGCGCATTGTAGTCAGTTCTTATGTACACTATTTGGCGTAATTTTAGATTTTAGTGACATTTTTTGCGGATGGTTTCATAATTGGCAGTGACATGCTGAGGGTGGTCAATAATTGGCAGTGCATGCGATGTGTCAGCGTTGGCAGGTCATAATTTGGGAAGTGACAATAGCCCCCCCCGAATGGTGTCATAATTGGCATTGCATTTGATAATTGGGAAATGTTTATTTTTTGTTGTTGACATAGTTGATCACGCATCTCAGAGTCCGTCTGTCTTTCGTTCTCTGATGAAACAGGTTGAGAGTCCCCGCATCGTCTGAATCATCGCACCAAATCACTTTTATCAAGTCCTTTTTTCTTCATCTGCAAGAGCTTTGAAAAGAATCGGCCATCACCCTTGTGGGTTTCTAAGTGCCAAGAGTATAGTTTCCATCCATGTCCCACGGTTGGAGAGGGACTGTCTACAACGGGAGTATCTGCTAGTCTCCCATATAGCAACCTATAGTTCTCATCTCCGGATGGCGTTGTTGTAATGCTGCCATGACTTGGCCGAGGGCACCTCGGCTGCAATGTTCACCTTGCCCAACCCATGTGGTGCAGCATTACGACAACATATCTGCCGTAGAGTTTCACTATCAGGTTGCTATATGGACTGGCAGCTACTCCCTTGTAGGTTGTAGACTTCCCTCTCCAACTGATGGACATGGATAGACACTAAAACTGGCATTTAGAACCACTATGGTTGATCGTCCGATTCTTCCCTAGCTCTTGCAGATGAAGTAGAGAGACTTGATACAAGTGAATCGGGTGACGCCGATTCAGATGAGCGGACTCTCCACCTGTTTCATCAGAGACGAAACAGGATTGGGGACTCCGATGATGCTGATACAACTAAGGTGACATGTCACCAACAAAAATAACATTTCAATTAAGAAACTGGTGAATATATTACAACCATCATCTTATGTTACTTTCAATTAGGCCACTGCCAATTATGACCCCGCCAGCTATGTTTACTTCCATTATGACCTGCCAACGCTGACAACCATACGTCTATGTCCCCTGTCAATTTGACTCAGCAATATCACGCCATTAATGATACCATCAAACTATGGTCACTTTCCCAGTAATGACACTTATGACACCACAGCCCACCATGTCACTTAATATCTCAACTTACGCCATATCTATATGTGTATACATACGACTATAAATAAGTGTGCACCTGTCGATAATTGTCAGGTCAACTTACCGTCCCTAGATGCCTTTCAAGAAAACATTGGTAAATACAATGTTACAAACCAACTATGTCTTACCAATGACACTAACAACTCTGTCACCACCACCTTTGTTCATTACCAACTATTGTTTTTATTGGCCATAATTTCTTCTTTCAACTTATGTCAAATCCATCAACTCACACACATTACAAATGAATGTCTTTTTCAATTCTTGACACTATAATATTTCTATACTTGGTGCTCCTATCTCCAATGGGAATTAAGTTCAACCAACTAACCAATGGCTGCCACAAAACAAAGAACCCAGTAAGTTCCTTTTTCGATCTTTTTGGATTCCGTGACCTTGTAAACATGGGATAGAAGACATTAAATCATGCTTCTACCCTATCAAGTCGAATGTATGTCATAATAATCCAATTTTTCTTGGCGGCCATTTTGAAAATGTCAGATTGCTGCGCACATGGATGGTCCAGCATTGTATCAATGGTGTCATTGAATTCCTTGCCCTAAAAACATGGGTGTAGGCAACACCAGAATGTTGCCTCTACGAATCTCAGGGACCAAGATTAGGCAAAAGTAGTTAATGGTGGCGGCCATTTTGAAATTCAAGAGGCTGCAACAACTAATGGGCTGCATTGTTACCAATGGTCTCATTGAATTCTTTGGACCCAAATAACATTGGTTCTCTACTCATGAAAATGGTTTCAAATATGGATTTCCTATACCTACAACCATCTACAACGAGTATTACACATAATTCTAGGATGAGGCTTTTTTCAAATTGGTACTTTACATATAACAGCCGGCGGCCATCTTGGGATTCCAAATCCATACCATGTCCTGGACTTGTAATGATAAAAAGATGTCAGAAACGATTCCCAGCCCCTAAAAACCCCATAAACGACGTATTAAAACATAATACTAGGTTAAGTCCTTCAAAATGTGTACTTTTCATTTTGACTGCCGGCAGCAATTTTAGAATTCCAAATGCATAACATGTACCAGGGACCTCTAATGATAAAAACATTGTCAGAAATGAATTCCCAGCAGCCAAACACCCTAAACGAGTATTACACATACTTTTTAGGTATCACAAATTAAAATTTATATTTTTAAAAAAAGGCTACTGGTGCCCAATCTTGGATTTTCGGATTCGGCAGTAGCCGTTTTCGAAAAAGCACCTGTGTGATTCCTTAAGGTAAATGGTCAAACAAAACAACTCAATCCAAGGTCTCAGAATCTCTGCGGATGACTTGTAAGCGGGGTTCTAAGCAGGTCCTGGACTACTTATTACGGCAGCTGAGAAAGTTATTGTTCCATATGAAAGAATTTCCATTTGAAAAGACTTTACTATGGCCCTTAAGCCACGTGGTACAATTTTTTTCAAAATAATGGTCTACACAGTGTGTAAGTCTCAGTTTCCTTTGTTTAGGGGCACTGTATAGTAGGAATTTTCGGGTAGGAAGTGTAAATTAACTTCAGTGATCTGGACTGTTTTGCCAGCCATTTCATATTCTTTAGAATAAGAACCTTTTAACAATGACAGTGAATTTGGTTTTGAAATCATTTTTGTTCAAGATGTGATATTTCTCTTTATCTGGTAAACAAATCTGGGGCAAACAGCTCTTGAGATGCAGATTTCTGGAACCAATCTGATCGGCCATTCTTGATTGAACACACTATAATCGATGAGAACCCAAACCAACAACATCATGCTACCACTACTTTGGTATAACCTCTCGACAGATGTGGCCACACAAAAGAACTGACAAGGACTGCTGGCCACGATTACCCAAGACCCAAAGACGCAAGTTTCTTCTGTTTTTTCACAATCCATCCTTATGTTTAAACCATTAATGAACCCGGTGTTTGTCAATATGCCCCATTCACTATTCACAAGTGTCTGCTTCCACCTGAGGAAATCTGCAATCCACCTGTGACTATCTTGTTGGGAATCGGCACTTCTCTTCTATCCTTCTTAAGATGGATCCTAGTGAACATTCCTGGAAGTAGGTTTTTGGAGGAACAGTCTGCTTGGTTTGCCACTAGATATAAGTGAACTAGGTGAAAGAAGATGAACTACAAAACGGGTTAATCCCGAAAAATGTACGGCTGTTATCATTGAGAACCCTCTGGCGATGATGTCATGACGACATTGAGCTGGTGTAGTAGCTCAGTCAATGTGAGGTATGAGGATATATCAGGTGTGTCCAACCTGCGGCCCGCGGCGCATGTTGCGGCCCGCTAAGAGCTCTCAGGCGGCCCACGAGTTATGTCCCCAGAAAATAAAATGCTTACTATCTTTTTTTTTTAAATAGATTTAAAAAAGATGGTCATGTGGAATTCATTTCCTCACTCTGAAACCGAACTTTTGAAACATTGTTGGAAAATTAGTCCAATTTCATCTAATCTGAAACCAAATTGTTTCTATATTGTAAGAAAATGTGTCCTTTACTCAAAATAACCAAAATGCCAAAAAAATGGAAAAATTGTGTTAAATTTTGACCACAATCTGCAGGCTGGTAATTGCTATGTCCCTTTTTTGGCAATTAATGGTATAGATGATGGGTTCCTACTTCCAGACTTTTGTAGGCCCACGTCATAAACTAAACTTTGAGAGGTCCGATTACTTATTTGCGGCTCGCAATAGCTGTGGATACATCCACTGTTGCCCCTGCGTCACAAAGGTTGGACACCCCTGGATCCCCTGGGATATATTCAGTACAAGATTTAACACTTCCCTCTGACAAGTTCAATAAGCCAGAGTATATAGTTATTCTTATATGCATCCTTTTTGTTTTTTGGCCCCACAACCATGTTGTTGAGGGCCTATGTGGGGGGGGGGGGATCATGCAGATGGGAATGCCTTGCTGGATGTCTAGCCAACACAATTCACTAATCCACTCTAAGAGACTAAACCGATTAGTCCATGATTCTAATATGTCAACGGTTATATAACATGATGAGTCATGTGCTTATACTTTTTTGAACAGGTTATGCATATTAATGAGCTCATTTTTGCATATAGGAAATTCAGTAATCCACTCTATAGACCAAACCGATTAGTCAATTCACTTCTGAATTGGCACGGTAAATATAACATTATGAGGTCATTTGCTGTTATTTTTTTTGACAGTTTTGAATATTTAATTAGTCATTTGCATATTTTCAAATATTTTCATAGAAATTCATTATCCACTAATAACGGACAACAACCGATTAAGTCGATGAACTTCTAATGTGGCACAGTTATAGAACACGATGAGGGTTCCCTGTGCTGTATACTTTTGCACAGGCTATGAATACAGGGGGTTTTGATTTTCAGCCTGGTTTTAGCAGTTTTTACAACGTTTTTTACCTCTTTTTTTTTCTCCCCTTTCTTTGTTTTTTTTGTCCATGGCCTCTCACACCACCTGTGTATACAATGAGCTCATTTGTATATTTCAAATATTTTCAGAATATTCATTAATCCACTCCACCGACTAAACTGATTGTCTATGAACTTCTAACAGGTCTGTGCTGTATACTTTTTTTGGACAATTATGAATAATAAATGAGCTCATTTGCATATTTTCCATAAATGTTAATTAAAGAGCATTGTGGGGGCCATCTAATGATGTACTTGTAATTCTTGTTTGCATCTAGGCTGGCAGTAAATGACCATAATAATCCAAGGTTGTTATGTTGCATAACAGTATGCTTTATAAGCCCAACTAACAATGATTTAGCAAAGAGAAGTAAATTTTGTGGTGGTCAAACTACCCGTACCAACCTTTTGACACAGTTCTGACTTATCCAAATGTGTTAAAAAAAAGATTAGAAATTGAGACATTCAAGCAGCCTGTTATTTGCCGGGGGTGGTGTGGAGGTTTGTGTTTGTCACTCAACAAATTTAAATTCCCAAAAGGGGCAAAGTCCATTTTTTCGCTTAATTTTTGGTCGCCGCCCTAAGCAGGATACACATAGGGATACTTTGTCCACTGTTGTTGTTTGTTGTCTGTTGTTGATGAATGGTCTGTTGTTGATGTCTGTTTGAAAAAGGTTCATTTGCATGTAATATCCACATACTTGATGATTTAAACCAAACTTGGGTTCACAGGTGCAAACTGGCATCCCCCACTTGTTATGAGGTCAAAGGTCCCATGCCAGGTCAAAGGTCATGTGAGGTCACGTTGTAACATAGGCTGAAAATGTAAAATTGACCCTCATAATAAAAGTTGAAGTTCAATTGGAACCAAACTTGATCATAGGTGCAAAATGGGGATCCCTACATTTGTTGATGAGGTCCAAAGGGTCACATGCCAAGGTCCAAGGTCATTTTAGGTCCAAGTTGTAAATAGTGCAAAATGTAAACATTGCCTCATATGAAAATTTTGAAGTTTCAATTGGAACCACACTTGAATCATATTGCAACAAAGGGATCCCTCATTCATCATTCATTCAATTTATTTTCCACGGAGGCCCCAGTTCAACCATAAGGCTGTTTTTTTTCACTAGGGCCGTGGATACAACAATTTACAAAAGGTACAATACAATTCATGTGATAACAACAAAATTTAACAAAAAATCATGTACAAGCTTAGAACATTAATGTGCTTAAATTATTCTTAAATATAACTGACTGTTGCTGATTTTTGAAGTTTTAGCTCAAGATTTGTTCCCAAATTAATGCACTCTGTGGATAGACTACGCTTCTTGTACTCCGTTTTGGGTTGTGGAATTGTAACATTAAACCATGCGTGGTGACGAAAGTTATATTTATTGCTAGTAAATGAATAAAAAATGCCAGAAAGAATATGGAGGTGCTAGGTTCATTCAAATTTTGTAAACCAAGAGTTCGAACAATTTGTACCTTTGTCCGATGAGAAAGACGTTGCCAACCAGGTGATTAAGAACTTCATGACTAGGGTTATCCCAGTGCCTACACCACAGATTCTACGTGCTGTCCCTAGTTCTGTAGAATCTGACGACGATTATCTACTGTGTACCACAAGTGTTCCCCAAACACCTTGCAATAGTCTAAGTGTGGCAGGATAATGGCATTATAAGAGAGTAGTTAAGATAATCATTTGGAAACAGAGTGACTTGCTTTTTTAACATAAACATGCCTTTAAGTGATTTTTGCGAACATTTTCAAATTTGCTTGATCCATGTCATGTTCTCATCAATGATAAGCTCCCAGATCGCTTAAATCAAGCACTCTTTGAAGACTGACCTTATTAATTTGTAATAGACAAATTCATATTTGATCTGTAACCGTTATACAACGGCTGTCCTTGAACCTCGTAACATAATTCTGCCTTATCAACATTAAGACTTAATTTTGTTACTGTGCAAGCGCATTTGTTTAAAGGGTGAAGATCTTCATTAATCATTTTGAAATATCATCAATTTAGTTGGAAGCATAATAGATAATGGTTGTTATCAGCATACATACTAACGTTACAATGGGATAAGTAGTTAAGCTTAAATCATTAATATAAATAAGAAGCCCAGAGGACTCTCAATTGAGGCCTTGGGCATGTCCACACACTATATTGGCCACAATCAGAAGTATGCCGTTACGAGAAGTATATTGAGTTCGACCACTTAAATAACATTTGAAACGTTAATCAATATTTACTTCTCCATACATTTAATTTATTTAGAAAAATGTTATGATTTACAGTATCAAATGCTTTTTTTAAAGATCAAGTGTGCATCAACCACCCATTTAATCAAACCTCTATCTATTTCCCCATACCATTCCTCAGTTACATTAATTAAAGCATGAAGTTGTGAATGAAGAGGGTGAAAAGCCAGACTGATTACTATTTATTAGATTATTTACATTTAGTTAGTTATAAAGTTGATCAAAAACAGCTCGTTGCCGCCAATCTCGAAATTACAAACCAAATTGAGATAGGCCTATAGTTAGCCAGGAGTCGCATGGGTGCACCAGCCTTGAAACTGGATACTCTACGCCTCTTTTCCAGCATGGGGGTGGGAAATCTTACTAGTGGGTTACAGAGTGATTAATTAAGTGGAGTAATTACTGGTGTTGATGATTGGTGCAGCCAATTTAAGTAGTTAAGAAGGAATATTATCTAAACCAGTAGCCTTTGGTCATTTAATTTTAATAGTTGTTTAAGAACATATTCATCGATGACAGGAACAAATGTCAAAAATGTGGCGCCATTATGTCATCTCATACAATATGTTGCGTTATAATTCACAGACACTCATTACTTTAAGTTTTCCCTGCAAGTTTAGGTCCAATTTTCTACAAAGTAATTATTTATTGCCTTTGCAATATCTTTATCTTCAGTAACTAGACCTGTATGAGGTCCAAGGTCACATACAGGTCAAATCCCATAACGGTCAAAGGCCCTGTTAGTCAAGTTGTAAATGGGCTGAAAATGTAATTGACCTCAAATTTGAAAATTTGTAAGTTAATTGAACCAAACTTGAATCATAGGTGCAACATGGGATCTCTCCTTTGTTTATGAGGTTGAAGGTCACATATCAAGGTCACACGTCATGTTAGGCCTATCATTCCCTAACCGCGACGGCAGGCGACACAAAGCGGTCCGAGGACCGGCGATGTAATTTTTTAAATAAAAAGTGTTTTTATTTGCAAAAATTTAACTGAAATTTATGACAAGAAATTCTCACTTGTTTTTGCTGATGAATTGTTTAAAAGCCCAATAATGACCATTTGTGATGTCGATCTGGGAAAACCCAGCCACGTCGATGGTGGTGAAAAAAATTATATTTTGAGGTTTGACTATCATTGCAAAGTGGTGAAATATGGTGCAAGTAAATTCCATAACTTTTACTCTCTTCTTCTATTATACCCATATAACAAAAAAGTTTATGCGCTTCAATCAAACTAACAAAAAATGAAAGTAGCAACGAGTAATCAGATTTTAAGGTAATTTTGATTTTCCTTTATTTTTCAAACTTTCTGTGCACACAGGTGTGGAAACGGGTTTTCCCAGATCACCTCACGTTTTTTGGGTTAGGTCTACCTTTTACCAAAAGTCTAAGCACTTTTCCAAAAGTCCCATAAAAAACCCCAAAATAAATCCTGCTTATGCCCGGGGGGGGGTGGAACATTTTTGACACAATTTTGATATATATCAAATTTGTATAAAAAATATTTGTTGGGTCCATAGATCTTGTCAAATTATGTCTCAAAGTATGTCCAAAAGAATCAATTTGACATAGTGTTGATATGCTAAATTTGTGTTAAAATATACTGTTTGATATACTTTTTTTGCATCAAAAATGGGTCAAAGTCATTGCGTCAAAATTATGTCAAAAAACTTTATTTACATACTTTTGATATATTGCGTCAAAATGTTAAGGTGCTTTCCGATTTAGGTGTATTGTGTTCTCTACTCTTGATATAGAGCCTGGCACTTGCACATACTCCCATCAGTACCGTGGGAAACAAACTTGGCGGTTTTGATGGTAGCCAATAATGCATGTTGCAAAGCCCTATTCAATACGTGCTAATAAAGTGGTTAACCACTAAAACGGCGCTTTTTTTTGTTGATATCTTGGGAATTGAAATGGATTCGAGGGAGGGCTCAAATTTCATGACGACAATGAGAAATAACGGCTCTTTCATCTGATATGAAAATCGATACTACCTCCGGTAAATCAGGGGGGGGGTCCCCAAAGACGATCGAACACGCGCCCTTAATGCATTTGTTCAAAAGTCAATCATAATTTGACTGTCAATGCCATTGTGGTCACAATAGATCATATCATATTTTGAAGTGCCAAATTTTTGTCATAGAGGCAATAGGGTGTGGTATAAGTAGGAATTTGAAGCGGGGCAGGGGGATGTTGCCAACGTGCAACATTGACCCCCAGGAGGGGTATTTACCCCTGGCAACATTATTGACAGTGGGACATGACCCTGGGGTGAGGGCACTGGGGAGGGGTAGCCACGAGACATGGGAGAATATTGCCATTTTTAACATCATTGAACCCCTGGCTTTAAAATCCTGCCTAGGCTACTGTAATTTGACACATGCACTTGCCAACACATATATTTAATATTTCTGGGGTTGCTTCATCTGCCACTTAACACAGATTTTTAAAGGTGCAACAAGAGATTTTGAGGCACCCAAATATTGTGTCATAATAGTAATTTCATATAGACTAGACACTCAATAGATTTCTTACCTTGTATTTGGCTACAGAAATGTCTTAAAAGAGGGATTTTGATTTGCTTATATTTCAATATAAAACATAGACTGAATTTCGTATTTGCTCCTATACGAAATTAGTAATTTCACAAGTTTTGTACCAATGAAACATTTCTCAGCTTAATCCTTTCAGATGGGGTTATTTTTGTTGGAAAGCTTTACATCAGTACTTTTGATATTTTTAGGGGCTATTTGGATGACTGAAATTCAACTTATTATAGAAATATTAATAATTTAAAGAGACACTGGCACATTTGAAAAAATAGTGTGCCCTCACGATTTTTCAAAATCGGGCGTTTTATGTGCATTTTTGACGAAAAGCTGCCTAGTGGGAGTCAGATGCTGGGGGAATCTCGTGTTGGGCTTGGTTTTTTAAGTTTCGGTGAACGGAGTCAGTTTGGGTAACTTTTGTGTTTTTTTGTCAAGTTTTGGACATCATTTGATGCCGCACTTGTCGTCTTTCTTACTGAATGCTATTGGTTTATGTGTGCACCTATTAACCGGTTCTAGCGGGATTCTTCGGGCGAAAATGAAATGGTGATCATGTTACCATATCTACCAAGGGCTTACCAGGGACTGAGTTCATTTGACTTGAGTAGATTTAGTGTAAACAAACCCTGGATGAAGGTCGCCTGACTATATAGAGATGATACAAAAGAAGTTGTTTTACTTGAGATCAAACTTTAGTTATGTTAATAACTCGGGGTATTTTGCAACCACGTCTCAAAGAATATTCAGCAAAAGTACGAAGAGAGACCCAAATTTGCCTACTTTAGTGAAGCAAAACTGCAAAAATATCAAGTCCGTACCTTAGCAAATTTGGTATCGTGGTATTGTCCTTTGCAGAAGGCAAGCCTTTTTTCCATTATGGCATTTAGTTATACTGACTATGCATAGTGTTTACGGTATAGGATGGATGAAAAGTTGGGTTTGTTGGTTTCGATGGCAAAGTTTAGAATAATAATAATAACAATCAACTTTACAACTTAATAATTACTAGACAGAAACAATGCAACTTGGAGGCAGCAGCTTAAAGAGCGCCATATTGCAACATTCAAACACTACACGAAACACACAACAGATGGGTAGTGCAAGCTTTCATGGTTCATTTGCCCATTTCAAATGAACCATGGAGAAAGTGGTATTCAGGTTTTAATCAATATCTGTTATACAAATTAAATCCCAAATTGAGTTCCCGGATTGAATCCAGCAAGTGGTCCCACTGAGATTCGATCCAAGGACCCTTTGCTCCAGAGGTAAGCTTGCTAACCGCTAGACCACGCCAATTTTTAGTTTGTGTATATTGGTTATATTTTTGGAGGTGTTTGAGAAAATATTTTGGTGTACGCTGAGAAACCTTATCTGGTTGTCATTATTAAGTTCTTGTTGGCTGTTTTCGACACAAAGGACATTGCTGCGACAATGCATACCATGCCCAACGTGGCTGTTCCTCTAAACGATGTTCCACCACTTTGACCGTTTTAAGGCACCTTGAAACTGTTGAAAGCCAGTTCTGGAATTTATAAGTGGTCCTTGAAAGTTGAAGGCACTTTAATATATTACGTTTTCTAGATATAAATATTCGATCCTATAAATATGATAAACAAAAGAGGGTATTCACTTGTGACAGCAGTGGGCATACTTCGGAATATTTTTAATAACCCTTACACTGCGATACTATATTGCGAGTTGAGACGACAAACACACTTGCCTTTTGACGGGTTTTAGATATTACTTTGTGTCGACGGTGCTCCACTAATTGATTGGCCTAACATTCGACTTTTACCTTTTAATAGCCCGCTTAGTTGAAAGCGGAAAATGTTGAAATAAGTGGCGGTATAAGCATATCAATACTAAGCGGAACTCTTTGGAACACATCTGCCAGAAATTCCTTACATTTTGACTAGGAATATCCTAAAAATCGTTCAACAAGAGTCAGTTAAATTTGTCAATAGTAATACTCTATTTTTGATCGAGGATATTCCCTTAAAGTGGCCTGAAACATAGGAAAATTAATAAAGACATTTTTTAAAACCTGTAAGACCCGACAATTTTCTCTGCTACCAGTATGTCATGACCTCTCTGATATCCTTATTATGTGTGCAACCAAGCGTCAATGTATTGCTGTAAAAGAGACTCATATACGATTGTTATCTGGCTTGCTGCATTACTGCATTGTAAGGCATTGCTGTGGGAACCTGGAGTGTGAATGTTAACTGTTTAGTGTACATTTGCCGATTACCTTCACACGTATAGTCAAAAGAACCATTGACCCAAGTCTCATATTCAGTATACATAGAGTGGCCTCTAATGACCGTGTATGGCCTTTGACCCCATTTTGTCAATCTACATAATAAAACACTTCTGCAACTAAAATGCTATGACAAACTAAAGGAACTACTGGTACAGGACTCTTACTGGTATGTGCAGAATGACCTATGGTGACCCATGTGCCCTTTTACCTCTAATGGCCCTAAAAAATAAACTTTGTGGGCTTGTGGGTTTGTCCGGCTATGCGTTTCGCCTTCGCCGTCCTTTAACATATAGATATGAATTTTGGTGTGGTGGTAGAGCTCCGACGTACAAGGTTTGTGGTCACGATTTGGAGGGGTCATTTTGGGGTCAAAGGTCATTCAGAGGTCATGGAAAATGATGGTGTTGTTGAAATAAAATAAATAGTATAACAAGTAAGAAAATAAGTAACACATTGTTAGGCAAAATGATAAGTTTTTCTCCCGACTTTCGGATGGACCAGCACAGCAATATTTTCATATTTAACCATTTAACTGGTTCATCCTCTATGTAAGACCTCATGAAATTAGCCTAGCATGAAATCTTCTATAAGAGGATCAAAGGATTACATGGATTGTACAGCTTTATTCTGTAAAAGAGTCTTTACTCTAGTCTAACTCATGAATATCTTACGCCAAGGTAAGACCATTTAACTGCTATAGGCTCTGCTGTGTCTTAAAGTGTTAACAAACTCCAGTGGTGCAAAGGGATAGGCCTACAAGATAATGAACCTGTTGTGATTTGCTGTTTGCCTTTTTGAATATTGCTCCATCATTGCTATTAATGCAAAAGTGTTAGGTTAGGCCAAAAAAAAACCCAAGTTTGTCTCAGAAGAAATGTGAAAAATCGCAATGCGAAATGCATTTTTTTTTTAGAAAAATGCTAATGCGAAATGCGGTTTTTCTTTTCTTTTTTTTAATGCATTTTTGGCCCACTTTTTTCAATTTTTTGCATTTTTTTTAATGAAATTTTTTACAAAAAAATTTAAAATGAGTAAAACCTAAAAAAAAAAAAAAATTATGCGGTCAAAAAGCAATTTTAAACCAAATGCGCGGGATCTTCTGAGACAAACTTGTTTTTTTTCTTGGCCTTATAATTATTTTAGTGCCTGGTTGTGGATTTTTGTTCACACTGACAGTTCCCTAAACGGGGGGCTGTCAGACAGCGGAGCCCTGTCAATTTTTTCGGGAAAGCTTAATTTTAAAGAGCTCTATCTCATGATGCAGTTCATATGTTTGTAGATGGCTCCGTTTTCAAGTTATGAGCCTTTAAAGTTTACTCTTACTTCGACCTTTTCATTTGAATATTTTTTTTTAAATCTCCATTTGGACTTAGTTCCTACTGGCAGTTCCTTAAATGGGGCTGTCAGAAGGCGGAGCCCTGTTAATTTCTTTCGGGAAAGCTTTATTTTAAGAGCTCTATCTCACGATGCAGTTCATAAAATCCAAACGGAACTAAGTTTCCTACGAACAGTTCCTTAATGTGGAAGCCTTTCAATTGATCTTTAAAGACAGTATCCATTGGCTGTATCCCTCTTGAGGACCTAGGTAATTACACTTAAATGCTCACTATTTTTTTTTAATCTCCCCTGAATTCCAAGATCAAATCTCCGTGATTCCAAAATCTCAATGTTTGCAGCTTCTGCAAAGGTCATTCAGGGGTCGTTATGGTAACTTAGCTGTGATTTTGATGTATGGATAATGAGTTTTGGTATGGTAGGTGAGTTTCGCCATACGAGTTTTTGTGGTCATGTTTTTGAGGGGTCATTTTGGGGTCAAAGGCATCCAGGGTTCGTTATCGGGTTACATGGCCGTGCTTTGATATTATGGATATGAGTTTTTGGTGTGGTGGTAGAGTTTTCTGCCTATGAGTTTTGTGGTCATGTTTTTGAGGGTTCATTTTGGGGGCACAGGTCATCCAGGGTGTCATTTTTTTTTATTAATCGGTACATGGCCTTGCTTTGATTATGGAGATGAAGTTTTGATAGTGTGTTTAGAGTTTTGCCCTATGAGTTTTTTTGGTTCATTTTCGAGGGGTCATTTTGTTTTGGGGTCAAAGTCATCCCAGGGGTGTTATATCGGGGAACTTAACCGTGCTTTGAGTATGGATATGAGTTTTGGGTGTGGTGGTAGAGTTTTCCCCGTACGAGTTTTTTGTGGCACGTGTTTCGAGGGGGCATTTTTGGATTCAAAGACATCCCAGGTTCGTTTCAGGGTACTTGGCCGTGCTTTGACCTATGTATATTAGTTTTGGTATGGAGGTAGAGTTTCGCCATACAATTTTTGTGGTCACATTTTGAGGGGTCATTTTGGGGTCAAAGGTCATTCAGAGTTTTTTTTTTCTTCGGGTGGCTTGACCAAACTTGGTCAAGATAACCACTGGTCAAGACCCAGGCTATAGTTCAATTGACCTGTAGTGACCCTACATGACCTATGACCCCACCACTATGCATTCCCTAACCACGCCATTGATGGGTTACCTGTATCTTGATGCACTTGTTATATTAATGTTTTGGTTTTGCGCCTGCGATCTTTATCAGCAGACGACTTACCCAGGAAAACACACACTCGACCCGGATTCCCCTAGCATGAACCATGTTGACCGGTCTGTGACTTTGTGGTTTTAATATCAATGAGTCCGATCTATGACATTCATGTAATGACATATTGTTGATTACAGTTAAATACAGCAAACTTAAAGTTTCCTACAAATTACCTGGATGTCTTTAGCCTCTTACATCCCTATCTGTTTTTGATGTATGTTCTTTCTTATATGTCAAAATATATCTCTTTCTCCATGGCCTAGACTATCTTTGGCGATCACATGGAAGAAATTTTCGTATTTGTGAAAATGTGCCAGTGCCGCCGCTATGGGGTATGTCATTTTTTTCCCACAAACATGAGTTCAACATATTTTTTTGGGAAAATCCCATATCGTTTTGAACATTTTTCACATACCCACAGCAGGAATCTTGTGAAAAGTAACAAGCTTTCATAATCTTCAAATCAAATTGAATAGATGGTAGGTTTGGAAATGAAAATTACAAGTAAAAATATGAAAAAATGCTGTATGTTGTGAATTTTACAATACCCTCTGACAGTTAAACCACATCAGAATCATCCGATTTGTTAGACAAACCACTTTCCTTGTTTCATTTGTTTTAAATCATACCATGTATAGGACCAAAAATGATTTTTCACATCCTATTAATCACTCTTAAAGAGCCATCTCTGGGACCCACCTTAAATGCCTTGCTGGCCATTGGACCAGTGTATTTAATCACTTAACCTTGGAATTGCAAATCCTATTCGTGATCTTCTGCTGACCAACTTACATACTATGCATTAACTAAAAGTCTGGAACAAACCCCTGCCTTCTGTGTATATGCTCAACCCATGTCCTGTTTTCAAAAAGGGAACTCAATCTCATCTTTGCCCACAAATGTAATGCTTGCCTCTTATTTTTTTTTCATTTTTAGGTCATCCAATGAAATCCAAATGAATGAATGTATGCATGAGCATGCAGATCATGTATGTATGTATGTATGTATGTGTGTGTGTGTGTGTGTGTGTACATGTAGGTGTGTGTGTTCTTGGTACGAGAGGTACATTGTGGGAGGGTAAAAGTTAGGTACAAAGCTACCTTGGTGTGGGCGTTTGTGTCATGATGGAGTACGCCCACACGATTTCCATGCTAATCTGTTTTTTTTTTGGCCTCTTGGGGGGGGGGGGGGGGGGGGGGGGGGGGGGGGGGGGGGGGGGGGGGGAGTTATAAGGTCTAAGTACTAAATGGGTGGGCCCACAGCGTTACACATGGATTTTGTATATTTCTTTGAGGGTGGAAAAACTAAAACTTATATCCCAAAATAATCCCCTGTATGATATACCTACAAATACCCCCACAATGCATGTATGTACCGATTTATACACAAAAACACACAACTTTGTGGGGGTATTCCCACAATGTACCTCTTGTTGGTATGTGGGTGTGTGTGTGTGTGTGTGTGTGTGGGGGTGTTTGTGTGTGTGTGTGTGCATGTGTGCGTGCACACGTGCGTGTGTGTGTAGTACGTATGTATGTAATGTATGTGCGTACGTACCCTGAATGTAAAAAAAAGTAATGTTTGCAAGTGTAACAAGCAAGAAAAATATTGTTTATTTTTTAATTTTTTTTTGAAAAAAAATTCATACAAAGGCCTCTTTTGCTGATCTGCTTCCTCCTGCATGGCAAAATATTTTCCCATACTTTTGGAATAAAGTAAAACTTTACAATTCAGGCCATAAAAATATATTGCCTTTTCCATGAAACCTGTGGAGGAAATCTGACATACGTCAGAAGTTTTTTTTTGGTGATCAAGAACCATGGTGTGAAAAAGAGCTTTTTGGGGGCACAAATAGAAAGTTTTTGGATACACCCACGTGTTGTATTACCCCACAGCGTACACTTATTTGGGACATTTTTGTTTCTACGTATGATTATTATCATCATCCTCATTTTTTTTACCATAAACTAATACATATGCTAATAGGCATCTGATGACAAATATCTCACTGCACTGCCCTGGAATCGGCCCAATATCAGTACTACTGCTCCAAGAGGCAGTTTAAAAAGCCCTTCTACTGACTGACCTAGTCAACGATATGTCGGTCTCCAAATTTATTCCACACTAGAAAAATCCTGTTATTGCTATTTGTTGTATGCTGTTACATTTGTGGGCTTCAAGCAAAAGACCTGCTGAATGCTCACATGTCCGCTCACATTTTTGTATTTCTGCACTTCCTTGCAATTTGGAATTTGCAACTCTATTTTGTGATATTTTAAGAAAATAAAATTTGTCTCAAAAATTGACCTTTTTGTATGTACATGGGAATTTGTGGTGTTCCATCTTATCACAATGGGGAAAATCCGCTCGAACTTGTATCATTGTGTTTAATTCTCACACCTTGGTTTATCATCCTGGTTTACGTCAGGTGAAATCGTTAATACAACCGGCTGTTACTATTACACACATCGCCCTGGATAGAAATGCCACGGCTACAACATGGAAGACAAACCGAAAACCAAAACTGCACTCTCATCGTAGTGGCGCCAGATGGCATGGGAATTCGCATTATCGTACAACCAGACGCGAACTGGACCATCTACAACTATTTCTACATGTGCGCGCCTTATCAAAATGAAAATGAGTGGTAAGACCAAAACCACCTATCAATTGGTTTTCATTTGTTTTAATCATAAACCATGTATGAAAAAATGGATTTTTCATTCTATTTAATCACTCTTAAGCCATCTATGGCCCACCTAAATGCCTGCTGGCATTGGACCAGTGGTATTTATCATCTTACCCTGGCAATTGCAAAAGCCTATGTGTGGATCTAGCTGCCTGTGCTGACCAAGACATTACATACATGCATTACTAAAAGTCTGGAACAACCCCTGCCTTCTGTGTATAGTGCTCAAACAGTGTCTGTTTTCAAAAAGGGACTCAGCATCTCATCTTTGGCCCACAAATGGTATAATGCTTTGCCTCTATTTTTTTTTCATTTTTAAGGTCATCCAATGAAATCCAATGAATGAATGGTATGTGTATGCATCAGTGCAATGTATGTAGTGTGTGTGTGTGTGTACTGTAATGTTTTTTGTGTTTGTGTGTGGTGTGTGTGTGTGCATGTGTGGTCGTGCAACGGCGTGTGTGTGTAGTACGTATGTATGTATGTATGTCCGTCAGTACCCTGAATTAATAACATAATTTGCGATTGTAAAACAAGCAAGAAAATATTGTTTATTTTTAATTTTGTTTTTTGAAAAAAAATTCATAAAGGCCTTTTGCTGATCTGCTTCCTCCTGCATGGCAAAATATTCCATCTTTGGAATAAAGAATTACATATTCAGGCCTAAAAATATATTGCCCTTTCCATGAACCTGTGAGGAAATCTGAGCATACTTCAGAAGTTTTTGGTGATCAGACCCATGGTGTGAAAAGAGCTTTTGGGGGCCCAAAATAGATTTTGGCTACACACAACTTGGTATTACACCAAACCCAAACGCCCCCGCATAAATTTTTGGGACAATTTTTTGTTTTAAGTATATTATTATCATCACATCATCCCATCATTTTTACAATAAACTAATCATTATGCTAATGAGGCATCTGATGACATAACTATCAAAAAAAATGCCCTGGACGGCAATAATAAGTACTCTGCTCATGAGGAAGTTAAAGCCATTCTACTGACTTGGTAACTAGTCAACGATATGTACGCGTCTCACAAATTTACAACACTAGGAAAAATCTGTTAGTGCTATTTTTTATGCGTTACCTTTGTGTGGCTTCAAGCAAAAGACCTGCTGATGCATCACATGTCGCTCACAGTTTTTGTAATTTCTGCACTACATTTGCATTTGGAAATTGCAACTCTATTTTGTGATATTTGAATACAATTTGCTCAAAATACCTTTTGTTTAATGGGATTTTGTGGTGTTCCATCTTCACAATGAGCATCGCGGCTTGTATCATTTGTGTTTAATTCTTCATCACCTTGTTAATCATCCCTGGTTACGTCAGGTGACGTTAATCCACCCACTGTATACTAGGGGGAGGGGGGGGGATGAACACATCGCCTGGATAGAAATGCCAACTACGGCTACAACACTGAAGACACCGGAAAACCAAAACTGCACTCTCACTAGAAAAAAGTGGCACCAAAGGTGAAAAAGAGAATTGCAGAAACCAAAACTGCACTCCTCCTCGTAGTGGCGCCAGATGGCATGTGGAATCCTCATTGACTTGTACAACCGTATGCAACGAACTGGACGCATCTACAACTATTTCTACATGTGTGTGCCTTATCAAAATGACAATGAATGTTGAAACACTATTTTTTGCATTCATCACTGATGCTGCTGGACCCTGTTATACTAAGTTTTCCAGTAACAGTCTAGTGATTTACATCAAACGAATTTTACCCCTTTTTTATTTTTTTTTTCGGAAAAAAGTTTGACAGCCTCAATTTGAACACAACGCTTTGAACATTGTTTTTGACCAGATCATAGCTAAAAACGAAACTGAACTGACAATTATGTTATAATCTAAAGAGGTATAGACAAGATTATCGCGTCAGCATATACAGAGATTTGAGTTTAGAAAACTTATGAATGTAATCCCTAATAGAGTTGACCTTTCGAAATATCACTACCGACCTGCATACATTATACTTTCATTAATTCAGTACAGTATCTATATAGCCACATATCCCATTTGCCCCCCTGGATTCATGTACCTGCACTTCCAAAGATTTGAAACAACGTGATTTGGTAAGGAGTGACTCCGAACAGACATTGCTAATATACCTAACTCCAGGTGACTTTGCAGGCGCTGAATCATACATGACTTTGAATGGGTCTGGCAGGAAACTTGAAGATGTGAGTCCGGGCAGTTTTGCACAACTTACCAATATTACATTTTTACTGCTTAGTAAGAACAAGATTGCTAATCTCCATGAAGAGACTTTTAGTGGATTTGAACAGCTCGAAGTACTAGATCTATCATATAACCAACTCTTGTCTATTAATTTAGGTACATTTTCACATGTATTACTTTCAAAACAACTATTTTTAAATGTGCGCGCCTTATCAAAATGAAAATGATGTTTTAATAGCCCTATTTATTTGCATTCACTGATTCTGCCTGGACCCTGTTTACTACTAATTTCTTCTCCAGTAACAGTCCTAGTGAATTTACATCAAAGCGAATTTTTACTTTAGAGTTGCAAGCCATCAATTGACAGCAAAGGCTTTGAACAAGTGATTTTTGCCAGATCATAGCTAAAAACGAAACTGAACGACATTATGTTGATAATCTAGAGGTATATGACATATATTTCGCGTCGCATATGACAGAGAGTTGAGTTTTAAAAAAACTTATTTAATGTGAATCCATCAATAGAGTTGACATTTTCTAATATCACTAAACCGACCTGCACATTAACTTCATATTCAATACATTATCTATAGCTCCATATCCATTTGCCCCATTGGATGTTCATGTAAAGCTGCACTTCCAAAGATTTGAAAGCAACTGTGATTTGGTAAGGTGTGACTCCGAACAGACATTGCTAATATATACCTAACTCCAGGTGACTTTGCAGGCTCTGAATCATACATGACTTTGAATGGGTCTGGCAGGAACTTGAGGATGTGAGTCCTGGCAGTTTTGCACAACTTACCAATATTACATTTTTTACTGCTTAGTAAGAACAAGATTGCATCTCCAGGAGAGACTTTTTAGTGGATTGGAAACATCTCGAAGTACTAGATCTATCATATATACACCAACTCCTTGTCTATTAAATTTAGAGGTACAAATTTTCACATTAATGAACTTTCAAAACAACTATGTTTAAATGGCAAATGATGTTATCAACCATCACAAATTGGATATGTTTCAAGGGTTGAATGCTTTAACGAGTATTGTAACATTAACGACAAATACATCAAGCTTGGGGCATCCACAGGTACTAAAGATCTGGTACAATGTTGAAAAATACTGTGCTTAGCCAAGAATAATTTATTTATTTGACTGGAAATGTTTTTCCAAGATATGAAGGCACTATATTCCTATATATTTCTTAGAATAGAATTATTCTCTATAAAGTTTAGTATCCCACATAGGGTCTAAGGTGGGGATGGCCTATTCTCATAATTGCAATAGCCCTTGTCAATTTCTCACTGTTTGAAATGTTACAATAGCTAGGAAATTTTAGATTTATTAACAATAGCATTTCCCTCAATAGATAAGAGGCACATTCCATCCAACCTGGCAATTGAATACATATAGTTGATGAAATAACTTAATCAGAACGTCCCTGTAGGCCTATGTCGGGTTGTTTGTTTATCAAAGCTAACACTGCATACCAATAAGATTGGTACTTGAACCTATATTTTCAGGGATCTTGTCATTTGACAGATCTTTATCTTCATCCCAAATGAAGTTTATCTGAACTGCCTGTAGGCCCTATTCTTAGGGTTTAAGTGATTTTTCGTGCTATCCGCATACCAATAAGATTAGGTACTTGAATGTGATGGTTTCAGGAGTTCTTGTTTCATTTGACAGGTCTTTATCTCTACAACAATGAGTTATCTTAACTGCCTGTAGGCCTATTTGGAGGGTTGGAGTGATTTATCAGTGCTATCACTGCCAATCCAATAAGCTTAAGTACTTGAAACCTGATATTTTCAGGGAATCTTGTTCATTTGACAGCACTTGGCCTATACAACAAGGAATATCTGAACTGCCTGTCAGCACTATTCAGGAATCTTAGTTCATTAACAATCTTTCTTTCAGAGCAATAAGTTATCTCAACTGCCTGTAGGCCTATTCAGATGGATCTTGTCATTTAACAATTCTTATCTTCACATAATAAGTTATCTGAACTGCCTGAAGGCATATTTGTAGGATTGAGTTGATTCTCAAAACTAGTTCTTTGTAATAACAGGCCTGGATCTGTACCATTTGGTGTTTGGCCATCTTATCATTGGGCTTAAGACTGGGTTATATGGTAATAAGTTTTATGAGCGTCCTTATGGCCCATTCATAGATTGAGGGATTTATCACATTAGAACTGAATAATAATAGGATTGCAGTACTTGAATATGAATTTTCAGGGGGATCTTGTACATGTTGAACAGATCTTGATCTTTTGTAGCAATAATGAATTATCTGAACTGCCTTTAGGTCTATTTGTAGGGTTAAGTGATCTGATATCAAGGTTAACACGTTCATACCATAAGATTAGTACTTTTGACCCCCCTGATAGTTCGGGATCTTGTTCATTGGACAGATCTTTATCTTTAATCAAAAATAGTTATCCTGACTGCCTGTAGGCCTTTTCTTAGGGTTAAGTGATTTGTCAGTACTCTAAAGCACTTGGCAGACCAAGATTAAGGTACTTGAATGTGATGTTTTTTAGGAGTCTTGTGTCATTTGACATATTCTTTTATCTGTCCCACAATTAGTTTCTTGAACTGCTGTAGGCTAATGTGGAGGGTGAGTGATCTATCATGCTATCACGGCCACACATAAGCTAGGTACTTGAAACCGATATCTTCAAGGGATCTTGTTTCATTTGACAGCACTTTGCCTATACAACAATGAAATATCTGAACTGCCCTGAGCCTTTAGCCTATTCAGGAATCTTGTTCATTTGACAGATCTTTTCTTTGTCAAATGAGTTATCTGAACTGCCCCGGCCTATTTGAGGGTTGAGTGGATTTATCAGTGCCTAGTATTTATACATAAAGATTAATGTTACTGAACCTGGTATTTACAGGGATCTTGTTCATGACAGATCTTTATCTTGATAAAATGAGTTATCTGAACTGCCACTAGACCTATTTGTAGGGTTGAGTGATTTTATCCGTGCTAGCACTGCAATGCAAACAGATTAATGTAACTTGAACCTGGTTATTTTCCAGATCTTGTTTCATTTGACAAAGCTTTGGCCTAAACAAACATGAGTTCTGTCTGAACTGCCTGTAGGCCTAGTCCCCAATCTTGTTCATTTGACATATCTTTATCTTTATCAAAATGAGTTATCTGAACTGCCTGTAAGCCTATTTGTAGGGTTGAGTGATTATCACATGCTAGTACTCTGCATACCAACCCTATGAAGTTACTTTGAACCTGATGTTTTCTAGGAGTCTTGTTTCATTTGACAGATTCTTATTTTACAACATGAGTTATCTGAACTACAGTGGGTCTATTTGATGGTTTAAGTGATTTATCAGGGCTAGGACTGAATACAATAGATTAAGGTACTTGAACCTGATATTGTTCGGAAGCTTTTTCATTATGACAGATTTTATCTTTATCAAGGATGATGTTTTAGCTTGAACTACCTGTGGGCCTATTTGTAGGGTTGAGTGATTTATCAGTTCTAGCACTGTCAATAACCATAGATTAAGGTACTTAACCTGGTATTTTCATGATCTTGTTCATTTTTGACAAAGCTTGATCTACCACAACAATAGTGATCTTAATTGCCTGTAGGCCTATCAGTGGATCTTGTTCAGTTGACAGATCTTTATCTTCACATCATGAGTTATCTGACTCTGCTGTAGGCCGGATTTGGCGAGGTTGGGTGCTTTATCAGTGGGCTAGTACGCATACCAACAGTTACGGTACTTGTTCCTGATATGTTCAGGGATCTTGTTCATGTTGAGGCAATCTGTTTTGTCTTCACATCATGATTTATCTGAACTGCCGTAGGCCTATCGGTAATGGGGTTAGTGATTTATCAGTGGCTATTACTGAATACCAACAAGATTACGGTACATTGATCCTGTATTTTCAAGTATCAATATGTTCATGATTGAACAAAAGACTTGGCCTAACAACAATGAGTTAAATCTGACTGCCTTTAGCCTATTCACACATCTTGTTCTTTGACAGATATCTTTATCTTTTATCAAAATGAGTTATCTGAAGTGCATGCAGGTCTCTTTGTAGGAATCAGGAGTGATTTATCATGCTAGTACTGCATCCACAGCATTAAGTTTACTTGGAACATGGACTATTTCAGGGATCTTGCTCATTTGAACAGAGCTTGGTCCTTCACACAACAGTTCTGGACTGCCTGTTAGCCTATTTGTGAGGTTGATTGATTTATCAGTGCTAACACTAACACACTCTGCAATGCCCAACCAGATTAAGGTACTTGATCCTGGTATTTTCAAGGATCTTGGTTCTTTTGCACAAAGCGTTGCCTAAACACAATGAGTTATCCTGAACTTGCCTGTAGGCCTTATTCACAAATCTGGTTCATTTGACGAGATCTTTTATCTTATCAAAATGAGTTTCTGACTGCCTGTAGGCACTATTGGTAGGGTTGAGTGAGTTTGATGCAGTGCTAAATTTGTTAGTATATGAAATAAGGTTAAGGTACTGAACCGGATCTTTTCAGGGATCTTTGCCTATTTGACAGAGCTTGTCCCTCACAACGGAACAAAACGTTCACTGAAGCGATGCCTGTAGGCCTATGTTTGTAAGGTGATTGATTTATCATCTAAGACTGCATGCACCAACAAGATAAAGTTACTTGACGCCTGAATATTTGCAGGGATCTTGTTCATAAGTTGACAAAGCTAGCCAATAAGACAGACAAATGAGTTATCTGAATGCTATAGCCTGTTTTGTAGGGTTGATTGATTTGTCATTGATACATCTGCATACCATAGGTTCGGTACTTGAACCGGACTAGTGTTCAGTGATCTATTTTCATTGGACAAACCTTATCTAAACAACAATTGAGGGTTAGCTGGAACTGCCTTAAAAAAGGGGCCTTTTTGCAGGGTTGAGTGAGTTTATCAGGGCTACACTGCACTGGCCCATCCCAACAAGATAAGGTCCTTGAGCCTGATAATTTCAGGGATCTTTTCATTACAAAGTTAGCCTAAACCCGAATGAGTTGTCTGAACTGCCTGTAGGCCTGATTTGTAGTGTTGAGTGATTTAATCAAGGCGATCATTGCATAAAACCAAGAGGGTTCAGGTAGCTGTAGTAAACCGATTATTGTGTCGGAAGGGATCTTTTTCATGTTGACAAGCTTGACCTTGCCAACAAGGAGTTATCTGAATTTGCATGTAGTGCCATATTTTTAGGATTGATATGATTTATCAGTATCGTCGGAGCGTGTCATACCAATAAGGTTAAGGTACTTGAACCTGATATTTTCAGAGATCTTGTTCTTTCACAAATCAACTTTATTTTAATCAAAAGGCTTACATCTTAACTTCAACTGTAGGCCTATTTGTAGAGAATTGGATTGGTTTATAATCAGTACTAGCCACTTCATAGGACCAATACTGTATAGTACTTGGAACCTGATGTATTTTGGTCAGATATCTTGTTTAATTGTAAAACGAACTTACGTTATCAAAATGAGTTATCTGAACTGCCTATAAGTCCTATTTGTAGGATTGTGTGATATGATTTAGTCATTACAGCACTAGTCATACTAGATGGTTAAGTAACGTGAAACCTGATATTTTCAGAGATCTTGTCCATTTAAGGCAAGAACTTTATTTTAATATCAAAATGAGTTAGGGCTGAGCGCTGTAATGCCTATTTGTAGGAGGATTGATTATCAGTACTAGCCTTCATACTAATCTGGGTTAAGGTAACTTGAACTGATTTTTCAGAATCTTGTTAATTTAACAGAAACTTTATTTTTATCAAATGAGTGTATCTGAACTGCCCTGTATGCCTATTTGTTTAGGTTGATTGATTTATCATACTAAGCACTCCCAACCAATAAGGTTAAGGACTTGAACCTGATATTTTCAGAATCTTGTCTAGTCTAATCAGAACTTGATCTTTATCACAATGAGTTATCTTAACTGCCTGTAGGCCTATTTGATGGATTGAGTGATTTATCATTGCTAAATTTGTAAAAAATGGGATTGAATCTCCTAGTACCTACTATTTTCAGAAATCTACCTGCCTAAAGTCTCACATGTCAACAAAACAACTCACAGAGCTTCCTGGAACTGTTTCATGAAACCCCACTTTGCTTGTTCTGGGATGTTGCTCATAATAATAGCTTACTTTACTGCACAGTCATGTTCCATTGTTTAATTCAACTGCAACTTTTAAATGTTAACACAAATGATGTGACTGACCATCACCATGACACCTTTTTGTGGTTTGATATGAACACGTCTATTTGTATATACACCAGCTATATGTTGCTTTGTTTAACAATCAGTGGGACCTGGGGGGAATCGATGTATCCAAATTCCCCGATAACCTGAATCGCGCCAGATTTAACTTGTGAACGACGCCTGCCCAATAACTGGGTCAAGTTTTATTGTGTGTGTTACTAGCACTGTGATATTAGTCTTACTTACTCGGTTTTTATGTTGGGTTGCATGTCAACTCATAAAAAGACAAAACAAAAAAAAGGAAATTGAGTCATCAACATTTTGCTGCAAAAAAGGAAAGAAAAAACTGAAGCAAGTGGCACTGATAACAAATGTCGCTGCAGTTGACTTCCCATGGGCATTTACATGCTAACAATAGCCTTCCTGACCAGTATATGGTCAGTACTTTCCTCTTTATTCCAAAACTTGGAAACGTATCTTATGCAAAGCCGTCGGAGCATTGCTGTGATTTCTTGGTGAGCATCACACTTTTAATTACACGAATAAGCATTGAGAGATGTTGGGTTTTCCCTAAACATAACTTCACTGGAAGAAATAGATAAGAAACTTTTTGGGCAAAGTCTGTCATCCTTTGACATAATATTACTTGCGGGTTCCATGGCCCCTGTGGTGGGTCGTGCAAACCCTTTTGCAAAGTGCAAATCTATGAAATATCTAAAGTATGTATTGGATTACCATGCTTCTAACCTTCACAACTGAAAAAGAACATAAAATATCTCATTAATCAAATGCAGATTAGTCAGCAGCAAATATTTCCTGTACCATTTGAAATATTAAAAATACAGGCCAGCAGGCGGGACCTTTTTTTTTCATAGCTATTTTTGTTGGGTTGAATCTCATTGCTGTATCAATCATTATTGTAGTGGTCTTACATAGTACTCTGTGTCAATCATAACCACTAACTCCCCCGCCTAAAATTCCGTACGTATAATCATGAGTTACGGCCTACTTATATTGACAGTTTTAGGTTGTTGGATGCAACTATTGTCCTCGTATATTGTATACAGTTCGACAGATGGAGTTTTCGCCTGTCAAATATTTGCACGGTTTGCACGTGTTGTGTTGCCGGGTCAGTTGGGCTGCAAGCCCGTCTGTATGGCCTTTGCATCACTGTAAACAATGTTGACATAACAAGTTTTGAAGAGGTTGCAAGAGAAAGCGAAGAAAAAAGGCAGAAAAACAGAACGCTGAAAACAAGCCAGCAATGAGATGAGAATTGAGTAGATGAACCATGGATACAAGTTCTTGAGAATAAACCCTACCATCCAAAAATTTTTTTCTGTAATCGGCAATGAACAATTTTCATGTTCATTCATAACAAATCATGTAACAGACTTGATAATGTTAAGCTTTACCTAATGCACAGGATTTAAGCCATTAAAATCTAGATTGTCATCATTTTGTTACCCTTGTTTAAAGGACTACCTGTGATCCATCCAAAAGAAGTAAAACAATCAAATTTTTAAAAAGAAAAAAAGTGGGGGAGAGGGGGGTGGCATGGTGGGGAGAGGAGGGGTGGAGGAGGGTGAGGGGGTGCATGTTTAGGGAGAGAGGGGGTGCTGTTAGGGAGAGGGAGGGTGTTGGGAGGGGTTTTGAGGTGGGTGTTGGGCATGGGTGGGGTGTAGGTGAGGGGGGATGGGACTGTTTGGCGGGGTTGTTTGGGCGGGGGTGTTGGGGCGGGGCCGGGGGTGTTGGGGGCGGGGCCCGGGGGTGTTGGGCCAGGGGTGGTGTTTTGGGACCGGGGTTGGGGTGTTGGCCGGGGGTGGGGTGTTGGCCGGGGGGTGGGGTGTCCAGACTGTCCCCTACCTTCATGCCAAACTCTCATCCCTTGTATGTCAAAGGTAACTAATTAAAATTGGCCATCTTCCCCCCCCCTCCAATACTCAAAGTAAAGAATGTCGTATTTTGGTGACAAGTACAGGCAATCATAGGCAGCCACATATCATATCCTACTATGAGAGAGGGTGGGGGGATTGTCAGGGTGAAGAAAAGCATGATAAGAATATATTTTTCTACGCAAAAGAGATGAATCTTCAGTTTCTTTTAGACTGGATTTCCACTTTCAATGTGACTTAACATGCTTGATCAGGTATTAGTGGTTTAACAATGAACATCAATAGAGTGTTTTCCGTTTGTTTTTTGGGGGCGTATCTTTTATGAAAATCACGAATATTGTATTTCACATCCTTGTTGGTAATTCTATTCTCAGAAAAACATGGAAGAATGTTGACTTTCTCTTTCAATATGTTTCTGTTCATTGTAAGTTAAAGAGCGCCCTCAATTTTTAAAAAATTTTGAGATTCTACAACGGTTGCTTGATTACGGGTTAGTAACTATACCTGTGAATTTAAGCTTGAAAATGTCTATGGGTCACAAACGGAGGATTTTGGTAATTAGAATAATTAATATCGGGATCCCGATAATCATTCACCTGGCTGCTGTAACCGCCTTCCAATGGGGTGAAATGGCCGGGAAATACCGCCATATATTCTACGCTCATCCATTAGTTTTTTTCCGTCGGTTCAGGAAATTCAAGTTTGAGGTGGCACATTTCATCATGGACGGACATAAACGTAGCATTTCCAGCTCCGCCGTTTAGTCCAATCTTGGATCCCAATTTTTAATTACAAAATCGCTTATTTTCTGATAAATATGCATTTTTTTAACATTCTCGTTTGCAGGTATATTTCGTAGACAATTACCACATACCTGCAAAAATATCAAATTTGGCAAAATGTGGCGCTCTTCCAAAAAATGTGCTAATATTGGATCTATAAATACTCAAATTTTAGTCAGAGGGACGTTTAACTTATTTTAGGAACAAGAGGTTTTAGTATTGAAATTTTCTGGGGGTTCTGGCATGATGCTGTGAAAGATCACTGTGTGCTTCTAGAATTCTGAAGCATGTTCTTATCCCTGAGTTACTGATATGTGTAAAGTAAAGTATATCCAACGTCCCTTAATGCGCTTAAAGGCACTTCTTCTCAAAAAAATCACTGATGGACCCCAGCTTTTGGTTTGGGGATTTGCGTCCCTAGATCTAACCTGAAAAATACCGCTACCCCGGCGGCAGGGGATTCACTTTTTTGCGGTAATTGCCAGATTTTCCTCTACGGACGATAGTGTACTGAATGCATTGTGGATTTGATTTTAAAAAACTCGTGATACCATACCACTGAGTAGAAGAAGTCACTATGAGCTTATAAATCCCAATCAATTCCTTGGCACAGTTCAGTAGGCTTACATGTCACCAATGTATTTAGACAATCAGACTCCTGTTTTTGTGTGTTTAATGAGATAGAACCCAGAGCAAAAGGGCAGTTCAGGTGCAATGTGATGTACAAGTAAAACCTCCTGACGTGTCGTCCGCGTGGATGGCATATTGTACTCTAGTGAGTGCTGTGCATGGTTTTTCTAAGGGAGGAAACAGGCACTCAAGATTCCCTAGACTACATTGAATTTGAATGGAAACCTCAAAGGCTATAATTTTTACCGGTTTTGGTGCAGAACTGCTGCCAGGAATTCCCAGTAAAAATTTTACAGTATTTTTTCCCTGTAACTTTCATTACTTAAATCAATGGTAATTTGAAATTTTATTATAATAGTGTAGTATGTTTGATAGTCCTTTAAAATTCGGTAATAAGAGTCCCCTTGTTTAAATTAATCATCAATAGACCGTTGAGATGGACAAAAATACAGTATTTGCTGTATTTTTCAAATTATTATCCAAATACTGGCAGATTTCTAAGCCTTTTTATACTTATTTTAGCTGTAGAATGTGCCTGGGGGTAGTTTTTTTACTCGCTCGGCACCCAAACCCAAGTAGGCCGTTTCAGATTTTCACATATACTTTTATGTGTGGATCAACAAAAGTTGAACAACGCAACATATTTAGAAGAGACATGAGGAGATTTCCAGAAAGAATCGCCTCAATTTTCTCGAACCTAGGTTTTTTTACATATTGGAATGCTTCCAATGGATAATTATATCACACCTGAAGTGAATATGATGAATACGCGCGGGCTTTGTATTAAGTAATGGATTGATGATTTATCAGTTTCTGTCATGCCACAACAGAACGTCAAAGCATGCATGGTTTTCTATGGGGAAACTATTACCATAGCAGGCAAAGTTCAAAACAAGGTTTGCGGTTTTCTTTTGCACCTGTTTGTCATAAACCATTCAAACGTTCTCGGCGGGGTATGTGGTTCTACAACCGGATGCCAGTGAAATTTGAGAGAACTTTCATATCCTAAAGAAAATCTCCTCCTGTCACTTAAATGATGACCAAAGAGTTAGGTATGTGCCACCCAGATGTTTCAAGTGGGGTGAGCTGCACAAGGGCTGATATTGGATACAAAATGTTAGGGAATTGGTTAGAGTTCGTTTTGCGGTCGGATAAAGTAAGGGGCTTTGAAGGGGTCAATGGCGTACGAGGCGTTGATCCAGAGGGGCAACATTTCCAAATCGGTACCCACCCCTAGTGATGGCCAAAATGTCGGTCATGGGGTGTCGCCTTGCGGTGGGCTCCAATGAAGTTTTAATTTGATGAAATGCCACTGGGGGAGTGTAGCACGGCAAAAATCGTGAAGTTTGAGGCTTAAAATTTTTACGGCCCATTTAGGCTAAATTTGACGAAATTGGCCCAAAGAGAGAGGGATGAAAAGCATATTTCGGAGCTATATAGAAATGGGCCGTTTTTTCGGGAAGCCCGAAGGGCAAGCTTTGTCCCCCACCAGGGGGGTGTGTACACCGACTGCGGTTTGGAGCTGATTTCATAAAATTATATGAGGTATGTTAGAAGGAAAATTTGGTCAAGAACAATTCTTGCATAAAAGATATGAAGTCTGCTGGAACTGAAAATTAGTTCAACAGGTGATTCTGAGTGAACTTGAAATCGGTCCCTTTCAGGGCGTCTGGTAGATTCTGTCCTGGGTTAAAGTGGCAAACGGAGAGTTTCACATATCAGGTGCCCACCTACAAAAATTGAGAAGTACTTATTTGTGCCCTGATGTAAAGGGCTTTCCATCAAAATACCGGCCATCTGAATTGATAATCTGAGAATGTTTCTTTGTCCAAGAAAATTTGAAATTTGCTAATTTCGGTAGTAGGAGCAAGTATAAAATATCAGCCTATGTTTGTCTATTGAAAATATAAAGGCATAGGTCAGACTCAGCACCGGACGCACCAGGTTTTTCCTGTCCTACCCTGTGGGGTTAAGGCATGGATTCTAGTGGTAGCACAAGTACAAACTGTAAAGAACTGCTATTGATGGTCCTGGTGTCTATATTAATTACGGCATTATGACCATTTTGAGTCCGTCAAAATCCTCGTCGTTTCAACCTTTAAGTCATGGCTTTTTGAGATGGGGTCTTACCCAAATTACTGCGAGTCATTCCGGTGGCCATAAAAGGGGATCAGAAAACCACTGACCTAAGACTAGCTTTGTTCAACTGCCCTTCAGTGGCAGGGAAGACACATAGTATCTCTTTGTCCCAGTTGTCTTGTTGGGGGTTGGGTGGAAAAATTACATTGCCTGTAATTCTTCTTTACGGTTAATGGATTCAACAACTTGAGGTACATAGGTTGGGAATTTGGGATCCCTCATTTATTGATGAGGGGTCAAAGGTCACATACCAAGGTCAAAGGTCACGAGGGTACCAATTGTCAAAGGTCACGTGTTGAGGTGACAGTTGTCAGATATGCTGAAAAAGTGCAGAAGTTCAATTTGTGAACCAAACTTTGGTTTAGAGATTAACCTGAACCTCATTACTGTTTAGGAAGTCAAAGGTCCCACATATCAAGGTCAAGGTGCGGATATGAGGCTATCGATTCACAAACCAGTGATGGCGGTGACACGGGGGTAGCGGGTCCCTAGACGGCGTGATTTTTTTATTAATGCTTTCATGCCAGTTCTGTGGAATAAGGGCAATGAAAGATGCAGAATTCGTGAAGAAAAATGAAAATGTTTATCTTGAGGCACGTGGATAAAAAAGTGCGTGGGTTTACGAGGACCCAATACGAAGAGCGACAGTGAAGTTTTACGAGGGCAATTGTTGGTCCGCCAACTGAGTCTTTTATATCAGCTGAATGGTGGAGTCGCCGGGTATCAGCTTGTGTGTGCCTATCTTATGTGCATATTTCATCTCTCGGAGAATTTGTCATTTACGACAGAAATTACAACACAGTTTAATACAAACATTTGCGTGTAATATACAACTTTTGTTCATAACATCAAAATACACTCATCAAATCACCTGAAATTTGGAAATAAGCCTTATCCATTCGGTGATATCTCAGTGAATGCTATCCTTAAATGATAAATGATAGTGCTATGATCACAAAATGCACCTTAATAAAACTGAAATAAAAGAATGTTATAGTCTGCAAAGAACTTTCTCTTTTCAATTAAAAGTTTCAAAATCCTTATCAATAGAGTGTAAACAAATGCTGTCACATGTTTCATCATGTGGATATGCCAGTGCCTGGATTGTGGTATTCGATATATAACAAACAAGGTACAGAGAGACCTTGCTCTTGTCAATTTAAGTTTCAAAGATCTTATCAATATAGGTGTAAACAGAAGCTGTAGCCTTCCACATGTTTCATCATGTGATACGCTAGTGCCATGGCTATGGTATTTTGATATAATACAGAACGGATTACAAGAAAAACATCTCTCCTTTCAATATAAACGTTTCAAAGATCTTATCAATTTACGTAAACATATTTTAATTCACAGTTTCATCATGTTATATTACCATGCCTGGATTGGTAGTAATTTGATATATGCGAACAGGTACAATAAAACCTTCTCTTTTCATTTAAAATTTCAAAGAATCTTACATAGAGTGTAAACAAACATAATTGCTGTCACGTGTTTTCATATCATGTCAGAAAATCCATGCCTGGATTGTGGATTTTAATATATAAACAATAAAAGAGAAACTTTCTTTATCAGAAGTGATACATAAATTTAATATACCATGTAAATTATAGTATAAAGCAGCTTTTCTAGTGTGTGTATATTTTAGTTTTGTGTAAACTGAGAAGGTGGAGGCGAGAAGTGGACAGTTTTATAAAAGCAATAATTAAGGTTCCTGTTTACATTTCCTGTTGTGCATGTCATTTGTTTTTCTCAGTGGGCCGAAAAATTTGATATTATTTTTTGTGCTTACTTATTTGTTTGATCATCATGGTCTTAGCTGAGCTGTTTATTTTCCAGTTACTGTTGGTTTGCAAGATAGACCGGTGTTAAATAAAGACAGGAAATGACCATATAATTACAAAAGTGTTTAAATTAGGAGGAATGGTGTTAGTATCCAATGCCCATTACATAAAAACAAAAAAAGTTCAAATCTAATTTAAATACTAGATGAAGCAGGCCCGTAACCAGATTTTATTTTTCCTGATAATTTTTAAAAAAAAAATCGGTACCCTTTTGGACCTTATTTACCCTCAAAAATCGAGACGGCTTTCCGCAGAGAGGCTCTTGTCCCTTAGGAACCGAGAAAACTTGCACACACCATATTTTGATCGTTACGAATGTCGGTTTTTCAGTATGATGGTGCATCATTGCTTTCGTAATAAAACACCATGGTGAAGAGTATTCTTATTTATATGATTAAGTTTTGGTGTGCTTTCTTTGTATCACCTGAACCTGGTGTTCAAAAGATAGCGTAGTGAGCACTTGGTGGCTTAAATCTGTAAGATGGGGCGGTAAGACTTGTCGTTTAACTTGAGTAGATTTTGGCCAAACAAGCCTACTTAATTAGTACCGGATTAATTTGCCAGAATTCATATTTAACAGAAGTTATAACAGGATATTTCGGTCTATATCGAAATGCTTTTTTCGAGCCCGAGGGGGCAGCTTGTCCCCCACCGGTTGGTACACCACTGCTTTGGAGCTTGATTTTCATCAAATTTTGAGGTATTTAAAGTAAAATTTGGGCAAGAACAGATTCTTGCATAAAAGATGGAGTCTCTGGAACTGAAATGAGTTCAAAATGTGAGTCTGTGGAACTTGAAATCGGCCCTTTCAGCTCTGGTAGATTCTGTCTGGGTTAAGTCAGTGGCTTTTGAGATGTCTTCCCAAATGACTGCAAGTCATTCAGGTGGCCATATCAAAAACCACTGACCTAAGACTAGGCTTTTTGTGTCACCTGCCTTAAGGCAGGAAGACACATAGGGATCACTTTGTCCACAGTTGTCTTGTTGTGAAGAGAGTTAACATTTGCCTGTAATATCTGCTTACCTAATGGATTTAAACCAAACTTGAGTCATAGGTGCAATTTGGGATCCCTCATTTATTGATGAGGTCAAAGGTCACATACCAAGGTCAAAGGTCATGTGAGGTGAAGTTGTAAGATAGGCTGAAAAAGTGAAGAAGTCCAATTGGAACCAAACTTGGTTTATGGAGATTACATGAAAACTCTTACTTGTTTATGAGGTCAAAGGTCACATATCAAGGTCAAAGGTCATATGAGGCTTATCATTCACAAACCGTGATGGCAGGTGACACTAGCGGTCCTAGGACCGTGATGTATTTTATTAATGCTTTCATGCCAGTCTGGAATAGGGCAATGAAAATGCAGAATCGTTGTGAAAAAATGAAAATGTTTTATCTTTGAGCAACTATAGTCTTGTACGAGACCCAATACAGCGAACAGTGAAGTGTTACAGGGCATTTTGTCCGCCAACTTGAGTCTTTTATATCATCTGAATGGTTAGTCCGGGTATAGCTTGTGTGCCTAATCTTATGTGCATATTCGATCGTCTCTGGAAGAAATTTGTCATTTACGGACAGAAATTACAACACAGTGTTAATACAAACATTTGCAGTGTAATACAAACATTTGTTCATAACATCAAAATACACCATCAGAATCAACTGAAATTTTGGAAATAGCCTTTCCTTCGGGATATCTAGTGAAGCGTACCTTAAAGATAAATGAAGGTGCTATGAACACAAAATGCACCTTTAATAAAATACTGAAATAAAATGTAATGTTATATCTGCAAAAGAAACTTTCTCTTTCAATTTAAAAGTTTCAAAGATCTTATCAATAGAGTGTAAACAAATGCTGTCACATGTTTCATCATGTGATATGCCAGTGCCTGGATTGTGGTATTTGATATAATACAAACAGGTACAAGAGAAACTTTCTCTTTCAATTTAAGTTTCAAAGATCTTATCAATATAGTGTAAACAGAAGCTGTCAGCCTGTCACATGTTTCATCATGTGATAAGCTAGTGCCTGGATTATGGTATTTGATATAATACAAACAGATACAAGAAAAACATTCTCTTTCAATATAAACGTTTCAAAGATCTTATCAATTTAGCG